>NIPQ01092664.1:0-20924 GCA_002806875.1 Lepidotrigona ventralis hoosana
GTTACAATTTAAATACATAGAATGAAAATGCTTATTGGTTTACATATCGTATAATTACGTTTGTGTTTTACAGTTACTTGATGAAAATAAATTAACGGAAATAGAAAATCTTTACCATGATTTTGAAGCACCTGATGCAGCTAGTAAAGTGTAAGTTAAATTTAATTTCTAGAACTTACTTTTGTATCGTATTGACTGAATACTGAATAATATCATTTAAAAATGCGGACATATAAGTGCAATAAACTGTGTGCAATAAATGTGAAAGTGCAATAAATTTAATTGTAATAAAGATTATCATTCAAAATTTAAGTGTAATATATATTATTATATATCTTTTTATTAATTTTAATTGAAGAAATATATTAAGAAGATATTAATTTTAATTGAAAATTAATTACAAAATGTTACATTTTTTATCTTTTATGTTACAGAGTGAAGTTGATGCATTTTGAAAAGTTTGCAGATACTGCAGAGACTTTTGCAGCTACAACAGCTGCTGTAGAAGGTAAACTGAGTAAATCAATGAAAAAGCTAATTAAGAGACAATGCACAGAACTTTAGGAACAACTAGCTGTAGCTGATGTTAAGCTAGGTAATGCCATAAAGAATAAACTAAGTTTATCTTGTGTTAGCAACACTGCTGTACAAGAATTAATGAGATGCATCAGAAGCCAGATGGACAGTTTATTGGCTGGTTTACCGAAAAAAGAATTAATAGCGATGGCGTTGGGCCTAGCGCACAGTCTTTCTAGGTACAAATTGAAATTTTCTCCAGACAAAATTGATACAATGGTAACACAAGCTGTTTGTCTGTTGGACGAGTTAGACAAAGAGCTAAATAACTATATTATGTGCTGCCGTGAATGGTACTGCTGGCACTTCCCAGAGCTCGGAAAGATCATCACAGACAACATAGAATTTGTTAAAGCAGTGAAAGTAATCGGCACGAGAGAAATCACAATAAATTCAGATCTGTCTGACATGTTGCCGGAAGATATGGAGCAGACGATAAAAGAAGCGGCCGAGATATCCATGGGGACTGAAGTTTCCGAAGATGACATTTTACACATTCAGAGTTTATGCGATCAAATTATTGAAATTTCTCAATACAGAACTCAGTTGCACAATTATCTTAAAGCAAGGATGATGTCATTGTCTCCGAATTTGACTGTTCTTGTTGGGGAGTTAGTAGGAGCCCGTTTAATCTCGCGTGCTGGCTCTTTAATCAGTCTTGCTAAACAGCCTGCATCTACTGTACAAATACTTGGTGCGGAGAAAGCTCTCTTCAGAGCGTTAAAAGCGAGGAAGGATACCCCAAAATACGGGTTAATATATCATGCACAACTCATCGGCCAAACCTCGACAAAGAACAAGGGAAAGATGTCTCGCATGTTGGCAGCCAAAACGTCCTTGGCAACCAGAGCAGATGCATTAGGAGAAGATGGAAACTTTGATCTTGGTGCTGAACACAAAGCGAAATTGGAAGCACGTTTGAGGATACTGGAAGAAGGGAATTTTCGTAGAATTAGTGGTACAGGCAAAGCGAAAGCAAAGTTTGAGAAATATCATACAAAAAGTGAATATATTCAATATCCTGCTGCTGCTGATGCAACTCTTCCAAGTGGAAAAAGAAAGCGTTCGAAAATTGAAGAAAAAAAGCCGTTGATCCAAGAAATTATAAAACCGAGTGAAGAAACAGCAAAGAAAAAGAAATTGTTGACAGTGTAGAAGAATCTGTAACTCAAGTTCATCCAGAGGAGAAAACACGAGCATCAAAAAAGAAGAAGAAAAATGTGAAAATAGAGAACAACGTGGAATGTGAATCTAATTTCAGATTCGAAAAGGAAGAAAAAGCGCTAGAGTGAGTCCCTGATATATCAGAGGGTAGGTCTTCATTTGAAGTATTCCTAAGTCTGACATGAGCTGTACAATAAAAAATGTAACATTATGTTTTTTTGTTATAGAGCAATAATTTAAAATAATTTTGTTATAGAGCAAATAATTTAGATGTAAATATGTAAATAATGAATAATTAAAAAATCTTTTATGTAATGAAAGTCCAGTGGTGGAATAATTACATAAAAGAATTATTTAAAATAAGACCATCTTCCGCAGCACTCCAAAAAAGAAAAGGTACAGTAGTTGCAGTAGCAATACATTTTACACAATTACTGGTTGAAGAAGCGTTACATCACCAACTCGTACTTTTCCATCTCCAACATCTGATACCAATTTTATTCCTGTCATTTGATTTTGGCAAGAACTATAAAAAAGAAAGGATGAATGATTCTTAATTTCTATTAAAAAATTCTGAGGATTTTAATTTATAGAAATTAATAATTTTTTAGCTAATATTTCACTAAGAAAATTATATGTTTAATATTTAATAAGGTTACCTTAACAGAAAATATATTTCCATGATGACGTGTACGAAGTATTAATTTTTTTTTCCTCCCACGAAATGGATCCCATAATATAATATTCATATCATCAGATGCCGAAGCATGGATGCTAAAAATACATGTTAATATACTTTAATCTATAATTAATTTTTTTATTGTATGCAAAGATATTTTATACACATTGTCAATATTTCCATAATGTATGTAAAATATTCACTATTTAATAACTACTTACAGTCCGCTTTCATTCCATTCCAAGCAATTAACGCATCCTGTATGACCAATTAATTCTTTTTCAAGTCCTAACCGGGATATCAAATTTTCTGTAACATGTAACTTCTGAGAAACTGCATATGCCACAGAATCCTAAACAAATAATTCAAAAAGAATTAAATAACAATTTATTTTTATATATAGTACATTTGAGCAAATAATACAATTTATACATAAGTATATAAAAATGAGAAATTATTACATTTGTTCATGAACTACAACTACAAATAACTAAATAAATAAATATATAAGTAAGTCATTATCACCTTCCAAATAAGTAAATAAATAAATATATAAGTAAGCCATTATCACCTTCCACGTTGTTCTCTATTTTCATTTTTTTCTTCTTTTTTGATGTTCGAGTTTTCTCCTCTAGGTGAACTTGAGTTACAAATTCTTCCAGACTGTTAAAATCGACAATTTCCTTTTCTTTCTTTTTCTTGTACTGTCTCTTCACTCGGCTTTTTTTCTTCAATTTCGGAACGTTTTCTTTTTCCACTTGGGAGAGTTGCATCCGTAACAGCAGGATATTGAATATATTCACTTTTAGTACGATATTTCTCAAATTTTGCTTTCACTTTGCCTGTACCACTAATTCGCTTCTTCCAGTATCCTCAAACGTGCTTCCAATTTCGCTTTCTGTTCAGCACCAAGATCAAAGTTTCCATCTTTTCCTAATGCATCAACTCTGGTTGCTAAGGACGCTTTGGCTGCCAAAATGAGAGACATCTTTCCCTTGTTCTTTATCGAGGTTTGGCCGATGAGTTGTGCATCATATATTAACCCATATTTTGGGGTATTCTTTTTCGCTTTTAACGCTCTGAAGAGAGCTTTCTCTGCACCAAGTATTTGTACAATAGATGCAGGATGTTTAACAAGACTGATTAAAGAGCCAGCACGCGAGATTAAACAGGCTCCTACTAACTCCCCAACAAGAACAGTTAAATGTGGAGACAATGACATCATCCTTGCTTGAAGATAGTCGTGCAACTGAGTCCTGTATTGAGAAATTTCGATAATTTGATCACATAAACTCTGAATGTGTAAAATGTCATCTTCGGAAATTTCAGTCCCTATGGATATCTCGGCGGCTTCTTTTATCGTTTGCTCCATATCTTCTGGCAATATGTCAGACAGATCTGAATTTATTGTGTTTTCTCTCGTGCTGATTACTTTCACTGCTTTAACAAATGCTATGTTGTCTGTGATGATCTTTCCGAGCTCTGGGAAGTGCCAGTAGTACCATTCACGGCAGCGCATAATATAGTTATTTAGCTCTTTGTCTAACTCGTCCAACAGACAAACAGCTTGCGTTACCATTGTGTCAATTTTGTCTGGAGAAAATTTCAATTTGTACCTAGAAAGACTGTGCGCAAGGCCCAACGCCATCGCTATTAATTCTTTTTTCGGTAAACCAGCCAATAAACTGTCCATCTGGCTTCTGATGCATCTCATCAATTCTTGTATAGCAGTGTTGCTAACGCAAGATAAACTTAGTTTATCCTTTATGGCATTACCTAGCTTAACATCGGCTACAGCTAGTTGTTCCTGAAGTTCTGTGCAGTGTCTCTTAATTAGCTTTTTCAATGATTTACTCAGTTTATCTTCCACAGCAGCTGTTGTAGCTGCAAGAGCCTCTGCAGTATCTGCAAACTTTTCAAAATGCATCAACTTCACTCTGTAACATAAAAGATAAAAAATGTAACATTTTGTAATTAATTTTTCAATATTAAAATATTATATAATAATATGTCTTACACTTGAATTTATTCAATTATAATCTTTATGGCAATTGTAAATATTTCCGCATTTTTAAATGATATTATTCAGTATTCAGTCAATACGATACAAAAATAAGTTCTAGAAATTAAATTTAACTTACACTTTACTAGCTGCATCAGGTGTTTCAAAATCATGGTAAAGATTTTTTATTTCCGTTAATTTATTGTCATCACGCAACTGTAAGACACAAACGTAATTATACGATATGTAAACCAATAAGCATTTTCATTGTATTTAAATTGTAACAATATATTTAAACTGTAAGAAATATATCTAAAGTTATTGGAAATTTTTAGTACAATTTACCTTGAACATCGCAACCGGCAGGAGTTTCAAATAATGTCAATATTTTTACTAACGATTTCGTTATTGTCTAAATATAAAATATCGTACTAATGACCTTTAAAATTCTGCCGCTCGCGACGGAAGACGTCAGTTTTATACTCGCAATTCTCACATTACAGATGACGCTAGTGGCCACAGGTTGCGGCGCATGCGCGTACACTTTTCACCAAGCGGAACTGTGGTGACGTGAGGAAACAAGCAGCGGCAATTGTATTTGAATTTCTATTTAAACTCGGTCCAGAAAAGCAATTTAGACGATGGGCCGTTTTATTAAGACTAGAATATTATTTTTTACCTTTATATTTTATATGCATATATATATATATATCCATATTTATATATATACATAATGTTCTGTTATATATATGTATGTAGATACATAAAATTACTTTTAAGTAATTGCGGAAAATGCTGAAATCATTTTTCTTAATTTCTTCTAATTATTTTGATAATGGAGAATTTCTAATTAAAATAAATGATTTACATCTTATGAAATAGAGTGATGTATATATTTTATGCTCCGTAAAACAAAACTTTGTGAGGTTAAAAATATGATGTACTTTCAAGATAGAAAAATTTAGAAATAAATCTCAGCCTATGATTTTACATAAATAATAAATAATAAAGAGGAAAATTTATTACCTATTTTTGTTCCTAAAGATCAATGTAATTATGCAGATATCAAACCTGTATAAGTGAAGTGACCATACATGATCATGATAGAAATGAAATTTTATTCTGAAAGATAGAAAATAATAAATTGTTTCATATATGAACTAAATATTATGTATATGACATATACAAATGTACAGTGTGAAATCTCGTATAATGTGATTTAGAAAAAATTACTACTACTACAATGTGATTTGAAAAATAGCAATAAAAATAAAGTGTTTTTTAAATAATGTCGAAAGACATTATTCTTGTACAAAATATCACGATTACATTGGTAAAACGCAGACATATCTCCTTTGCGTTCTACGGACGTTCACTATATAGATAAGATATATATATATTTACATATGTGTACAGGATAGAATGTGATAAAGTACAAAAGTTATGTTAAGTTCATGGTATTGTGCAAAAGGACAGTAGTGCGAAAACGTTTCAATAACATTTTGATAATGTATAAACAAATAACGACCTATTGACCATTTTGTGATAGAATGTGATAAAGTACAAAAGTTATGTTAAGTTCATGGTATTGTGCAAAAGGACAGTAGTGCGAAAACGTTTCAATAACATTTTGATAATGTATAAACAAATAACGACCTATTGACCATTTTGTACCTTGTCTTATCACATTAATTTTAAGTTAAGTATTCTTGTCCAGTTTTGGTGAAACTATTTTTTACACTTTCAATACAATAGCACCTTATAATGTATAAACAAATAACGACCTATTGACCATTTTGTACCTTGTCTTATCACATTAATTTTAAGTTAAGTATTCTTGTCCAGTTTTGGTGAAACTATTTTTTACACTTTCAATACAATAGCACCTCTATATGAGGGGTTATATTTTACACAATAATTACATTTACATTTTGTATTAAAAAAGTGCGAGTGCTCTTATATTAAATAAAAATGACGATAAATTTTCTTATAATTTTCAGAGGATATTTAATTTTTTTAATACAATAAGTGATTATATGAAATAAACATAGAAATGCTTCCTAACATACATGATAAAGATTACAGAGTTTTGGATTTGGTACGTCAACGTGAGATACGGGTACGTTAATAGAAAAATTAGGCTTACTTAAATTAATGCAAAATTAGGCTTACACTTATATATATATTTATTTACTTATTTGTAGTTGTAGTTCATGAACAAATGTAATAATTTCTCATGACTAATGTAATATAATATATAGTTCATGAACAAATGTAATAATTTCTCATTTTTATATACTTATGTATAAATTGTATTATTTGCTCAAATGTACTATATATAAAAATAAATTGTTATTTAATTCTTTTTGAATTATTTGTTTAGGATTCCGTGGCATATGCAGTTTCTCAGAAGTTACATGTTACAGAAAATTTGATATCCCGGTTAGGACTTGAAAAAGAATTAATTGGTCATACAGGATGCGTTAATTGCTTGGAATGGAATGAAAGCGGACAGTAAGTATTTATTAAATAGTGAATATTTAGTATTTATTAAATAGTGAAGTAATTACATACATTACGGAAATATTGACAATGTGTATAAAATATCTTTGCATACAATAAAAAAATTATAGATTAATGTATATTAACATGTATTTTTAGAATCCTTGCTTCAGCATCTGATGATATGAATATTATATTATGGGATCCATTTCGTTATGAAAAAAAGTTAATACTTCGTACACGTCATCATGGAAATATATTTTCTGTTAAGGTAACCTTATTAAATATTAAACATATAATTTTCTTATTGAAATATTAGCTAAAAAATTATTAATTTCTATAAATTAAAATCCTCAGAATTTTTTAATAGAAATTAAGAATCATTCATCCTTTCTTTTTTATAGTTCTTGCCAAAATCAAATGACAGGATATTGGTATCAGGTGCTGGAGATGGGAAAGTACGGGTTCGTGATCTAACGCTTCTTGAACCAATATTTTCGTGTAATTGTCATATAGGTCGTGTAAAACGTATTGCTACTGCAACTACTGTACCCTTTCTTTTTTGGAGTGCTGCGGAAGATGGTCTTATTTTACAATATGATATTCGTGCTCCTCATAGTTGCAAAAGCAATGACTGTAATAGTGTGTTAGTAAATCTTGTTAATCATGCTGGTCGATATGCAGAGGGCAAGTGTATTACTGTGAATCCAAAAAAACCCGAACTAATAGCCATTGGAGCTAATGATGCTTATATACGAATGTATGACCGTAGAATGATTAAGCTTTCTCAGGTAATTATGAAACAAAAACTAATCATTCGAAAAATTCTTAAACGATTTTTTTTCTTTCTTTTTCTAATAGGTGCCTATTTCTTCTCCACATAGTAACTGGACAAGAGGAAATGTATGTATACGTCTAGCTGGTGGAGGTGATCCAGATGAGAATATACCACTGGGTTGCGCACAGTACTTTATCGCGGGTTCGTTCGTACGATCAGAAATAGCGTACGCGACTCCTTTACCCTTATATTCCTCTTTTATTGTATATTATATGATCACTCTAACAAAAACTATTAATGTTTGATATTGAGCAGGCCATCTGCATTCTCGGCAGCGTGATAGTAATAGAAGTCTCACTACTACATATTTAACCTTCAGTGCTGATGGAAATGAACTCCTTGTTAACATGGGCGGTGAACAAATATATTTATTTGATATCAATAATCCAAAAAACATGAAGACTTGTTTTGGTTACTCTTCAAATATGTATTTGGGTAATGTTTGTATTTATTACAATGTTCTATCTTGTATTGTCAATCGTAAATTAAATAAATTGTCATACTTCAATTTTATATGTAACATATGTAACATGTTTAAATTTTCTATATATCTGCAAACAGGAGATTTAGACANCGGTGAACAAATATATTTATTTGATATCAATAATCCAAAAAACATGAAGACTTGTTTTGGTTACTCTTCAAATATGTATTTGGGTAATGTTTGTATTTATTACAATGTTCTATCTTGTATTGTCAATCCTAAATTAAATAAATTGTCATACTTCAATTTTATATGTAACATATGTAACATGTTTAAATTTTCTATATATCTGCAAACAGGAGATTTAGACAATAAGTACAATATGGAAAGTAATGAAGATATTACAGATTTTACTAGCAAAAACATTAAAATTTTACCCCCGCATGTTGAAGAATTAAAACGACAAGTAAGTCTATGCTGTGTAAAAGTCAAAACTAATTATATTCCTTTGTTTTTTTTTTCTTATTGCCCTTTTATTTTAGGCTAATGAAAGTTTTGAGCAACAAAAATATACATTAGCAATTAATTTATATAATAAAGCAATCAGTTATTGTCCCACTGCAGCTGTACTTTTTGCTAACAGAGCTGCAGCATATATGAAACGAACTTGGTATGATCTGTTCACTATTATATTTTAAACTTTGCAACACTATAAAAAAATTAAAGAATAATATAAGTAAAAAATCGAGAGAATGTAATTTTTGGAATATATAATTTTTTAAATTAAAAAATCATGATGATCTTTTTTATTCTTCTGAATATAGATCTTGAATATAGTTTTGCATGATTTGTAGGGATGGTGATATATATGCTGCACTTAAAGATTGTCAAACAACATTACTTCTTGATCCCGAACATGTAAAAGCTCATTTTAGGTAACAATTTATGAATCTTATAATAATGTATTTAATATATTTAAGTATAATTTTATATATATATATATATATATATATATATGTAGATTAGCTCGTTGTCTCTTTGATTTACATCAATCAGTCGAAGCTGATAAAATAATTAAAGACTTTCAACAAAAATTTCCTGAATATGCCTCTAACTCAGCATGTAAAGCATTAAAAATGGATATAAAAGAAGCTATAGATTCTGGTACGTCTTTCTTTATTCCATTAAATTTGATATAATGTGTATACAAATACATATTTACATATAAAATTAAAAAAATGTTCTTACAAAATATTTTTTTAATCAATATTCTTTAATAATGTATTCATTATACAATCAGGTAGAGATATTGACATGAATCAATTAATGATTCAAATATCAGAATATGAACAAGAATGGCGACGCAATACAATTGATTATAAAATGAGATTTTGTGGGCATTGTAACACTACAACTGATATAAAGGAAGCTAATTTTTTTGGAAAGTATGTACCTTTAAAAATAATTTATCAATAAGTTTGCAAATTTATTAACTATATATAATATATTTATAATTAATTTTTGCTTTAAGCAATGGTCAATATATTGTGGCAGGATCAGATGATGGTTCCTTTTTTATTTGGGATCGTAATACCACAAATATTATGCGTGTATTAAGAGGGGATGAACGCATTGTAAATTGTCTTCAACCTCATCCATCCACATGTTTGCTAGCTACTAGCGGTATTGACCCAGTAGTTAGATTATGGAGTCCTTTACCTGAGGTCTGCATTATAATTATTGAAAATCGTATTTTAAAAAAGTGAATAAGAATTGATATTTATAAGATTTTATAATTTTAAGATTTATAAGACTTTATTAATTTTAAAAATTATATGGAAATTTATTTGATGTAGGATGGTAGCATAAATGAAAGAGAAATTCAGAACTTAGAAGATGCTGCATCTGCAAATCAAATACGCATGAAAAGTGATCCATTTGAAGTAATGCTTATGAATATGGGATATAGATTTCCTGTTCAGCAGGCTGAACTAAATGAAGACGGTGATGATAATCAAGATCAATCAATTGTGCAACCTTTAAATTGTAGACCAAGTTAAATTTAAAGACAGAATCTAAAAGTGGTATGAAATTGCAATTAAATAATTAAAGACTTATCAGTGTTATATTGTAGAATACTAATGCTTTAATTCCAATTATCTATTTTTTTATCAATTCCTTATAGACGTTGACTTTTCCATAAATAAACTATTTAAAAATATTTGGTAAAGTGTTAAAAATATAAATTTTGAAAAGAGAAAAAAATAATTGTATTAAATAGTTGTAAAATTCCTATCATTAAATTTTTTTATATGTAATAAAAAATACGTGAAGAGATAACATTAAAAACAGACAATAGTTGCGTTAAAATTTAACTGATTGTATTTCATGCAGATAATGTTTATATACATTTCTGTTATTCTTATAAATTTACCTGCTAAATATTAAATGATGAAAGTCAGAAAAAAGTGTAAAATAATGTGTTATTGTGGTAATTCTTTTTATATTAATTTTAAATATTTTAAAATTTTTATATTTATTTTATGTTAAAAAAACTTATGTGATGTACAATGATATATGCGATGTATTAGCATTAATTATTTTTTAAATTTTACAAATAATGCTATTTATGTAATATTTAAAGTTTATTAATTTTATCAGTTAAGTTTGAGGCACGAGTTCCCATAAACTTTGTAGTGTACTAGTTTCTCGAGGTTCTTCTGCTGCAAGACCTAAATAAATCGAAAAACTAGGTTTTCTTTGATTTGAACCTTCAGAAAAATAATAGCCAAACACATTTGAAATTTCTGGTTGATTGTCTTGTATCTCAGAATGTTGTTCTACGTTTAATTGTTGTAACGGAGCCTGTAATAAGTGATGTTTAATTAATAATAACATTTATTTATTCAATAAATTTGTTAAGAATTACATTAATATTACCTGATGTTCAAACGTATAATCAACACCAAAAATAGGAGATTTTTCAGACGCTTTTAATAACATTAGAATTTCTTTGTAAACAGTATCAAGTTTTCGAATAGGATTAACTTGAAATCCTAATATATATCCTCCACTGGATTCTGAACTAGTAATGACTAAAGTTGGACCAAATTTTGAATTTTTAATAGTAATCTACTTAAAAAAAAAAAAGAAAGATGCTTCTTTATTATATTCTTAAAAACTTTTAATATATTTCTTATATATGGACTATACTTATACAATATATGTACTTACATTTGCTATTATAAGATAAGGAATTGATATGTTGAATTGATAATTCATATCAGCAAACCAAACTAAACGTATATTTGTTATAATAAAAGTTCCAATATTTCCCTAATAAAATAAATTTTAATAACACATTTTATAAACTAACAAATTTCTATAAATAATAATTCAACCTGCTCTAATGATAAATTCCAAATATCTTGCAATGTTGAATGAACTGTCTCTTGTGGTAATAAAGTTAATTGTTTATCATTAATTATTCCACTTCTCAATTTAATTTCTCGATAAATTTTTGATGAAATGTATGCTCTGTAATATTTAAAAGATTATACTACATCAAATTTTAATGTAGTGTAATGTAAATTTCTTATATAAGTTATATTTATTTTATCTTTTTTTAGAAAATATCTCTATTTCTATTACCCTTGAATATTATTCCCATTCATTTAAAATTCATGGCTTATCATGTTTTATAATTTTACATTCAAATTTTACATTCAAAAATACCTGTAAACACCGATAACAGATGTATAATGTCTTGTACTTTTTAAATCTTGATTTATAAATAAAAATTCATATCTGCAATGTTGAAAGGAAGCTAAAATATGTAATGCTTGTACATGCTTTCCTTGTAACTAAAAAAATGATATTGTTCCATTATTATTTGCAAAATACAAATGAAGAATTGTAAATTTAAAAAAATATATAATACTAACACTATGTATAATTTTAGTATTTACTGTTATGAAGGTGTTATAGCCAATACCTATGGAAAAACATATATGTTTATTATGATATTAAAATTTATGATCTTTATGATAATTAAATCGTTTCATTTTATAATACATATATTATATATGTACGTGATAAATTATATTTATATATTTTTTTGAGCAGCACTAATAAATTATAAAATTTGTAACATTAATTATTACAAACATTTACAAGAATTTAATGTTAGTAATTATTCATATATTTCAAAAGTATGTAATTGTAGAAGTGATTATAAAACTAATATTAAATTACTTAATTTAATCCATACTTAGATTAATTCTGGGAAGAAGCGAAGAATGCCATATAATTCTGAGATTAGTTACTATAAGTCTCCCAATATCACCCGCATTTCCCTTTGTGTCTTCTATTAAATCAAGTTTATCAACTGTAAATTCTCCCAATCGTAGCTGCATGTGACTATTAGAAATTTAAGAGTTGTGAATAGTGAATTATATATCATTATCTTTTCATGTAATTTTATACATAAAATACAGAGAGCTATGTTTTAGATAAAATATTTATTTATATAATGCCATTTATTTTAAATATACTTATTCATATTCTTAATATACCTTCATTTCAATTTAAATTTTAATAATTATATATGTAATACTAAATTTCTATTAATATACATAATTTAAGTATACAAAATTTAATAAAATAAAAAATGTATCTATTATATTCCAAGTACAATTATACTCCAAGATATAATATAAAAGAAATTACGTGTATGAAACATCGAATCGAACTTCATTATCCTGCCACATTTTTACTAAAAATATAATAATATAGTGTATGAATTGAATTATTATAAAAATCAATATCGTTACCATATCTACGAAAGTATAACACTTATGTATCTATGTACACACGCGCATATATTATAGATTTATCAATTGTTAAACGTGAAATAAAACCAATATTAAATAAATATTTTAATATCAGCAAAAATTTGACTATCTCCTATAATTGATAATTAAATTTATTCCAATTAATTTTAATTAAAAATAAATTTTGATATACAAAAAAAAGATGTCAATAATTTCGGAATAATTTTTAAGAGGATTGTTAGTATAAGAATTATATACATATATAAACTCTTCTTCTTATTAATTACTTTTTTATCTTCGATAGTAGTAGAAATAATTTAGATTTTCAAATTAAGTGAAATATAGCGGTTATTAAGTGATGAAATCATCACGCGTATGATTTAATTTATTTCTATGAAATATGAAATTCAAAACAAATAGATGCATACATATATAAATGACATTGGTATATGGATAAATAATAATAATATGCACTTAATATCTAAGAATTTTATTTGTAAAAATTTGTAACTATACTTAAAACTTAACATTTTATAACATTAATAAATCTCTAAGAATTTTATTTGTTAGTAGCTAATTACAAATTTTACATGCAATTATAAATTTATTTTAGTTTGCTTTTATTATTAATAAAATTTTTTTTAGTAGCTAATTACAAATTTTACATGCAATTATAAATTTATTTTAGTTTGCTTTTATTATTAATAAAATTTTTTTTTCATAATTACTATACATCAATTATTTTATCTATAATAATTTCATTAGCTTTTACTAACAATAAGAAGAAATTGTATCGTAAAGCATGTGACGTTTGTTACGTGACAATCATGCATGAAGAGATCATAGAAATAATGAAAGACATAAAAATATTATATCAGTATGCATCTATTAACGTTAATCAAAAATAATTGTATAATTCACTAATCACTAGTTATAAAAAAAGAAATAATTCTATCAAATCTGTTCTGTATCTTATCTGTGCTTTTAGTGATACTATTAAAAGGATCATCCTGCATTGGCAAGTACATACATAACCTCACACTACAAAATAATGAAGACATAAAATTTAATTTTTTACTGTAGTACTAGATTGTAACAAATTCATAAATTGTAACAATTCTTTATGGAAAAAATGCAATATGAAAATAGATAGATTTGACTATTAAACTTTCATATTTTATTATGTGTATATATATATATATATATATATGTTACTTTTCACTGTCATCATTATGTTTACACTGTTTTCAAATATAAACAAAATAAAATGCTAATTTTGAAATTTCGTTGAAAAATGAGAAATTTTAAAATTAATTTGAGAACATTAGGTTATATGTTTATATATGTTATATGAGGTTATATGAGGTTATATGTTTATATGAACCTTTTAATATGCTAAATTCATTCTTGCTGCACTTTTTGCATACATTGAGACACGTTGTGTAGAATTGCATTAAAAATATTGACATAAATTAATTACAATTTATAGTTGTAATTATACTATAATACATTATAATTTAACAGTGTATTATATTAATTCTAATTTATATTAATTCTATTATATTATATTAATTCTAATTAGATTATTAAATTACATTATAGAGATTTTAATAAATTAATAAATTTAAGAAAATGAAACGAGCACGTATAAAAGCTATGGTTACTGTTCCAACCCGAAGAAAACTAACACAAGATATATCCGTTACTGGAATTACTAATTCAGTTGAGCACAATGAAAAAAATAAAGACACATCTGATGGTACTTGTATAAAGTCGCAACAAACTTTAGAAAATGTTTCTGAATATGTGATACAAGAAAATTTAGATAATACACAAAAGTTAATAGAAGTCCAAGAAGTGGAAGAACAAATGCAAAATGAAAAATTACATGTTGATGATCAATGTAATGAAAATAAGGATGACTCTACAAAAAATTCTGAGAAATCAACAAAAGAAATTATACAGTCACCAGAAATTTTAAGTGCAACGCAAATTAGTAAGTATAATAAGAATGTGATAAGTATAATGTTATAAAAATATTAAATAATTGTATTTGAATATAAATGAAAATAATATGCAATTACATAGACTTCTATTTTGTACTGTTACTAATTTTTAGATTTGTACCTGTTGAAATTTTTACGCAAGACTTTTCATTTTTTTAATTTGAAATACGCAAATGCATTGTACGTTAATATTAATACTATAAATGTAATTTGTATTATCCTATAAAGATAATAAATGTTACAAGTATTTATGAAATTTAAACCATTAATTTAAAATTAAACCATTATTTAGAAACATTCATAAAGATTATTTAGAGATATTGTTAGATGGAGAATTATTAATATATTTTATATTATTTCAGATTTTTCTATAAAATCACAAAATCGATCTGGTTTCATGAAACCGATATCAAAACTAGACAATAATAATAGAGTAAGGAAAAACAGTACTCAAGGAAGTGGAGCAAGTACAAGTGAATCTGAAGATGATAGTAGAAGACTGCCATGCGCTATCGCCAACCATATAAAAAATGATCTAGTGCAATCCATACACAATACAAAAGATGCTGTTACTAATAACATCAAGAGTAATTTAACAACATCCAAAGTAGGACAGAAAAGACGTATTTTAGTTTCAGAATCTGCAAGAAAATTAGCGGAAGCTAGAAGAGAATTTCATTTAAAACATGAAAATAAAACTCCAGATAGAAGCAAACTCACAATGTATGACTTAATATATTATAATCCTATTACTAATCCTATGAAAAAGTCTACAGTGCCAGCAAGAAAAATAATAGAATGCCAGTAAGTATATTAAATAACTATTTTGAATGTATTATTTTAATATTAATTTTGTATAATTCAAAAGCAATTCTGTAAAATGTTCTATAAATTGAAATATAAAATAAATAATCATCTTTGCAGATCTGAAGAAGTTCAGGAAGAAGAAGAAGAAGAAGAAGATGATCCATCATCTACAATGCCTGTGCCTCAAGTAAAAGTTGGACCAAATGGTCAATTAATAATAGATGAACAGAGTCTTGTTATTGAACAAACTAATGCGAAGAGAAGTAGAAAAGTATTGGCAAAAGAAGCTATTATTGATGATGATAATAATGGAAGTGGATTTTATAAAAAGCGTCAAAAAAGTAAAGAATGGTCCTCGCGAGAAACTTTGAATTTCTATAAAGCACTAAATACAATTGGTACAGATTTTTTGTTGATGCAAAGTCTTTTTCCTAATAGAACGAGACAAGAAATGAAGTTAAAATTTAAGAAAGAAGAAAAAGTAAACAGACATTTGGTTGAAAAAGCTCTAGCATATCATCAAGAATTTGATACTGAAATGCTAGAAAAGTCATTAGGTAAATTTGTATAGCCCATATTTATTTCTAAAATAATTGTCGATTCATTTTGATACAATTCATACAAAATATTTTATAAAAAGTATTATATAAAATAATTAAATTGTAAAAATATAATAAAAGTTACTTATTGTCATTGCCATTTAAAATTTAATAGTGATTAATTAAGCTAGTATTCTAATGATAAAAATTATATTACATCTTTCTTAATTTTGTCGTTTTTATTATTGATTAATATTATAATCTTAATTTTTTATTAACAGCTGCAGAAAAAGAACTTTTACGTATAAAAGAAACACGAAAACAACAAAAGACAAAAAATAAGAGTAAAAAATCAAAAAGACGACGAAGGAGTAAGTTGAAAATAAATATCATACCAAATTTTCATTATATTTTTTCAAATATTCTGTTGAAATTATTAAAATTCAAATATTAATTTCTCACTTCATTTTTAGAACTAGCACGTAGTATTGGAATGGACAGTGAAACTGATAGCGAAGAGGGAGAAAAAGAAGAAGAAGACGAAGAAGAAGAAAAAGAAGAAAAAGAAGAAAAAACAGAAGAATGTTATATACCGAATGACTTAGATTCGACAGTATACAAAGAAAATGCAGAATCAAACGACAAATATAGACAAACATTAAATAAAACAAATAAAAGACTTTATAAAAGACCAAAATTTGAAAAAGAATTACTGACAAAAACAGATGATGTAGAATCGTGCAATGATGTTGACAGTGATACAGAAGTTTATCATGTAAGACCGACAAGATCAGGAAGATTACCAAAAATAAAAAAATTGCAGGGACCTGATATAAATACACTTGATAATGAAAGGTTAAATTATTGTCCTAATGATGATGAACTTACAATGTCATCAGAAAATAATGTTACTGAAAAAGTTACTGAAGATTTAATTTTTGATAGTATTAATTCAGAAATTCATCATATAGATCCTAAAACAGTTATATCAAATATTAATGACGTAGAACCAGGATCATTCGTTATTTTATCAAAAGAATCTTTAGACGAACCTGGTAAAAGTGTTTTACAAGTTTATATGGTAAGTTCAGACGTTCACTCTTAAAATTTCGAGGATATATCAGAACTCTTAGTAACTGTAATTATTAAATTATCACGTGTTTAATTCATTTAAAAAAAAAATTATATAATTTACATAAAATTTTTTATTAACTAATTTAATTTAATGTGCAAGTATATTACATTATTTAAAATTAGTTATACAATATGACCCTCTTAATTGACTAGTGAATTAAGTCCCCTTTTTTTGACATTCTGAGAATTAGACTATTTCATGTAATAATAAATTGAGAACAGAGACTTATTGTAAGGGAGTAAAATGACTAAATAACAATTATGAAGAAAAATTATATTTTTTTCAATAATAACAGTAATGTGATGAATAATCATTTACTTACGATGTAAAAATTGATTCTTATGTAAAATGACTAAATAACAATTATGGTAACATAACTCAGAAGAAAAATTNTTTTTGTGCGATCCTTTTTTGTGCGATCCTTTTTTGTGCGATTTTTTTTTATGCGACTAGCCTTGTACAACCATTGGACCAGGGCATAATCGCAACTTTTAAGAAACACTATGTGAAATTAACTTTCAGCTACATTTTGAAAAGACTAGAAAACAATGGAATAAGCCTGATTGAAATTTGGAAAAAGTTTTCGATTTTAGATTGGCATAAACGTCGTGGCATAAACCACGCTACTGCAGCAATTTTGCAAACACACTTTAAATTCGTGCTGGAAAACGATCTGGTCTGAATGTGTCATTAATAGAAATGTAACCGAAAACACGTCCACGTTATCATCAGAAATCATTGCGCTAGCACATAACATGTGTGCGGAGAAGGCTTTGACACTTTCAGCGAAAATGAGCTTATCGAAATGATTAAAGACGAAACCGTCAATGATAGTGACATTATCAATAACTTAATAGATTTTGAAGACGAACAAGAAGAACCGGATTCTATGACAGCGGATAAAATATATGCAGGGATCCAGCTTTGCAACAAATTGTAAAAGCATTCTCTTAAAATTGATAATATTTCTGAAAGGCGTTTGAAATTCCAAAAAGAGCTACGATCGTGTCGATGAGCCTGGCTATCGTAATGTTTACAAGCAGCTGATCAAATCACCGACCTTATGGTTAGAAAAAATAAAGCAACTGTAATATGTTCAACTGATGAAAGCGATTTTGAAAGAGTTCATCGCAAGAAGATGCGCGTTTTGGATTACGACGAGTTAAATTTTTTTTAAATGTTTCTTTAAATGTGTGTAATTTAATTATTTATTTTATTTGGAAAGCACTTTCTCACTATTTCGTAAATCTTTGATATATTTTCTAAGTGAATTTGTTTTGTGCGGTCCCTCTCCACCGCATAAAAAAATTTTCTTTAATATGTTGTTAAAAACTATTATAGCTATTTATGAAATTTCTCAATATTTTTTCTTGTACAGTTTTCTTTATGCGGTCCCTATCTACCACACAAAAACAGGTTTGACTGTAATTATATTTACATTCTGTATTAAAAAAGTGCAAGTACTCTTATATTAAGTAAAAATGACGTTAAATTTTCTTATAATTTTCAAAGGATATTTAATTTTTTTAATAGTAAGTGATTATATGAAATAAACATAGAAATGTTTCCTAACATACATAATAAAGGTTACAGAGTTTTGGATTTGGTATGTCAACGTGAGATACGGGTACGTTAATACAAAAAATAAAGCAACTGTAATATGTTCATGTGGCTTACTTATATATTTATTTATTTATTTATTTACTTATTTGTAGTTGTATCTTATATACTTAATTGTATTATTTGCTCAAATGTACTATATATAAAAATAAATTGTTATTTAATTCTTTTTGAATTATTTGTTTAGGATTCCGTGGCATATGCAGTTTCTCAGAAGTTACATGTTACAGAAAATTTGATATCCCGGTTAGGACTTGAAAAAGAATTAATTGGTCATACAGGATGCGTTAATTGCTTGGAATGGAATGAAAGCGGACAGTAAGTAGTTATTAAATAGTGAATATTAGTTAGTGCTATAGAGCAAATAAAGGAAAAAAAGAAAAGGAAATATGAAGATCAGGAGATGGAGGAAGCTAAAGTCTTAAATGAAGAAACAGACGAGAAAGTTACAAATAGGAAAAAAAAGAAGAAAAAGAAATTTCAGAAGGAACGAAAATCTTTGATGCATGCTCTACTGTAAAAAATAATCTTTTTCAAATATAACTGTTGTTTATACTCAAGTATAACTGTTGTAAATAAAAATGAATACCTGATTAATGTCCAGTAACAGATTGTTTATCCTGTCGATCATTGTAATGATATATGATATATTCATATACTTCATCTGTGACAGCGAGCAAGTTTTTCGATTACGATTAAATTAAATTATATTCAATAATTCACATCATGTCTTAAATACATTGCTCGTGTCAATTGTTATAAATTATTAGTTAAAAATTTTAAGCAACATTGGAAACATTACAGAAGAGAATCAATTGTTAATATTTTTTGAATAAATCATTAGGAATATTAGATAACGTTTAAACAATTAAAATATTCAAAAATATTATTTAAAAATTCAGTTTATAAGTTTGGTCGATGTTTACTAGACCAAACGTTCAACTGGTAATCTCAGTCAACCTGACATTTTATTAATGTCAATGAAACAATAAACAGTCTTTGTTTACAATACTTTCAGAAACCGATTTTGAAGCATAAGAAATGAGAATTTAACAATTTTTAGACATCATAAATTCATACACTCGCTGATCTGTTACAATATAATATATATATCCTCAAATTAATATATTAATAAATTACAATAAATATTACAATTTATATATTATCTACTAACTAAACATTGCCAGTGCGTTAACAAATGCCAGTTCACCTCTGAAATAAATATATTTAGGTAAAAAGAACAAAGACTTTTCCAAAGAATCTTGAAAATACGAAGTGCACTATAATATGTAGATATCTCCATCATCTCTATGTATCATTTTATATAGAATCACGTGTGCAGTTCTATAATAGAATTACGAAATTACTTCAAATCTATTTTCACAAATGATTATTAGTAAAAATATTGTTGAACTAACTCTATCGACTCCGATCAATACTCGTACTATGACTCGTACCTGTGCAAGTACGTGTATTGTTCAGAGAACGGTCGTAAATATTTTAAATATGTTTTGCAACGATCCGCGAAATTTGAAGTGCGGAAACGCTTATCGAAGTTGTGCCGGGATCAAGCTGCAAATTCCAAATACAGTCACGCGGCAGTAAATAGGACGTCCCTGTCCAAGAAGGTGAAGAATCTATTCTGTAAGTTTACAAATGAACTTCTGTAAGTTACATGAACTGTACAATAAAAAATGTAATGTAACATGATGTTTTGTTGTAGAGCAAACAAAGGAGAAGAAGAAGAGAAAATCAGATGGGGATCAGGAGATGGAGGAAGCTAGAGTCTCGAATGAAGAA
>NIPQ01092666.1:0-12583 GCA_002806875.1 Lepidotrigona ventralis hoosana
TTTTTTTTTTTTTTTTTTTTTTTTTTTTTTTTATACAGAACACTATAATCTAAACGCATATATGTACGAATTATCGACGAATGAAATTGGCACAAGTGAGTCGGTGCAACGGGAAACTAACTTTTTAAAATTTCCTCGAATTCATTTATAAAACAGATCGCCTAATAGTGAATCCCAAAAAGTTCTAGCCATGTACATTACACTAGCTTTAAACTTGTATGAAGATTTTCTTTTGCTGGAGTGAAAAAAAAGACTGTTTGACAAATTCAATCTTTAGCTAAGCATTCTTTTGAGACTTTAACACTAGAACTACTACACCAGTCATTTTGACTGGTCTGACAACTTTATTTTAAAATTCCTACTTCATGTTACATTTTTTCTTCGCAATGATGTAATGACTTTTACAGGGATAGCTAAAGGATTAATATAATGAACTTTAATTTTGTTTTATTCATTTAAAATAACAGTAATTTTGTATCATGGCTACTTATACCAGTACTAATCATTTTCACTGGTTTTTGGTAGAGATAGCCTACGTCTCAACTGTCGGTAGTTCTAGTGTTAAAGAAATTTACTTTCAAGCTGAAGTTATACATCACAGAACAATTTGGAATTGAACGGTGGTACGATCGTTTCCCGAACACACCGTTTTGTACGTTCGTCGATAACAGCCTATAAGCATTTCTAAAGTAGTTCGTTGTAGAAGCGAGAAACGTTTCACACTCGCGCACGCACGTGCGATTAACACGAAGGATGGAAAACAAATGGCGGAATATCCGCGAAAGTTCAGCTTCACCGAAGCATCGTCCACAATTGCAGCACGACAATTGACGCCACCTGACGTTCTTGAACAAGATTCTAGGCAGCCAATTATCTTATTTGAAACGCGGAAGCGTGGAGATTGACGAGCCGCTGTTTGTTCATTGCTCATCCTCGAGCCGATTCCAAAATCGGTGGACGTTGTTCGAAGTTGCGGGGATAAAAATTGACAAGCAATCAAAGAACCAACAGGCATCATGATGTAGTAGCATTTCAACTAAAAGTGAATCGACTAATCATGGCCGAGACAACACAGTAGACGTTGCTGCTGCTGCTGCTTTTGGACACGCCATTCTTCTCGTCGCTTGCCGTAAACTTGCGGTAACTCGCACACGATATTTTATTTGTCAGTCTTTTGTCGTGTATTTCATCCCAGATACGTTGATCACACGGTTGCTGTTGCTACTAATTTATAATCTAAGTTCTTTCGCATGAACGATGGCTGAAAAGAATGACAACCTAGTGGATTCATAAATGGTAGAAAATGTCCCTAGGGACGTGTAGTTCATTTCTAGAGCAATTCTATCAAGTTACTTCGCGTGTTAAACTTGTTCGCCGAAGTACTTGAAACCTCTTCTCGTTTCAAAACGCCAGTGTTTTTTCAAAATCCGTTGATTCAGTCAGCGTTAAAAACGTATAGTCGAGTCGCGGCTATGCTTCGCGTCACTTTTTCTCTTCCGATTCCTGATTAGTTTTCACAAGATTGTACGCGTGACTTCTGTATTTTGCAGGTGGATCGTGAAGAGATAGAGGTTGTTGTTGTTGTTGTTGTTGCTGCGATTGTTGTTGTTGTTGCTGTTGCTCGCTGGGTGGCTGACTCATACTAGACATGGAGAGGTCTGTCGGCATATCGATTTCCGGCTCAACGCCACTTCCGCCTTCTTCTTCCGGTTCTGACTTTATCCGCATTTGCTGACGCAGCAGAGATATGTTCTTTATGTTCTTCAGCTCCGTTGGATTCCGCAGAAACCTAAAACGCAAAGAAGTCCGCTTTAAACAAGTTCTATTCTTCTTTCGTAGGAAGTTTGGCATTGAAGCTTCAACTTCTTAACTCGACTGAATTATGAAAGCAAGTGTGTGTGTATATATATATATATAGAGCAAATACATCACTTCAGCGCGTGAAATGAATAACGTCGAGTTATACGTCTTTTGCTTTTCCTTAGTTAGTTTTCACAGGTTTGTTTTAATTATTATGTATCCGTTTTTATCCGTTTTAGAGTTTCATATTTGCAAATTTCAACTTTCTCGTAGGAAATTTGTAAGCTTTTTACAATCCTGTAACTTTTTCAAACGTTCAAACACTGTTCAAAATTTTAGTTTTAACTATTCTACAAAATAGAGCAGCCTATACACTTGTATTTATAATTAAATTTCGTCTTTGTTTGTTTCATAATATGAGTAAATTATTTCTACTTTTGCTACCTAATTTACTAAACACAGATATCTTCATTTACTCTTTATTACTTTGTTCCCGGTAATGTCAACAAAATTATTGATAATAGCATATACTTACTGATAACAGTGCCGTTCTCCTTGAACTTTTCGCAAGATATTCACTCTGTAATAGTATCGGAGGGCTCTGCTCATTTTATCGTAATTCATTGAAAGATGATTCTTTTGGATACCCCAGAGCCTCGCAAGACCAGGTGGATCGACGATCTTGAATACACCAGTTTCCCGACTTTTCCACGCGATGTAGTGTGTATACCGTTGCGAAGGATCATTTAAAAGTTGTTGAAGAAAATCCCACAGAAGTCTACCATCTGTGACAAAGAAACATTTTTTTATCATAGAAAGTCTACCATTTTTATCACCATATTTATAGTCCAGATTTTTATCACAGAAGTCTACCACCTGTGACAAAGAAACATATTTGTCTTTATCAAGTTAGTTGTTTTGTAATATTAGTATCAATTTTATTAATTAGAATAATTTTACGTTTCTTTTGATTACATTCAGTATTGTAAGAGGCTTTCTGCAATACTTCAGTATTATACAGGCCTTGTACAATACTTTTACAATACTATCTCTACCCACAATGTGGGTCAAATAATAATATTAACATTATTATTGATTGCATTAATTTCATTATATTACTATTATTTATGGTGGAATAATTTTATGTTCCTTTTTGTTATTATTCGGTATTATAAGAAACTACAGAAGAATAGAACTATAGAAGAATGTCCAAGGGTTTAATGGACAAACTATGTCAGTAAATTCAACGAATATAGTCGAACAAAAATGTTTGCAATAAAATTTTAATTAATTAAGACTATTTATATCTTAATAATAAAATCCAATAGAGTATTTTTATATTTTTATTAGTTCTTCAACAGAACTTGGTGATTTTTTGCTTGATTATATCCATAGGAAATACTGAAAATAAATTAAACAAATATGCTGTGCCTTTCATAAAAAAATACTTTTTAAAATATTTCTTATAAAAGAGTCTGTAATACGCATATGTAATATTGTTACATAAAACACTGAAATTCCATTACCACTGTATTTATTTCTGTACCAATCTCAGAATTAATGTAAAAAATTAGAATATGCTTACTGCAAAAAAAAACATGTTCAGAAAAAGGATTAGTAAATAGCCATAGTCTAAAAAAAAAAACTTACTAAATGCATTAAATTGTAGCAACAGAGTAAAGAAAACAGTGGCTGGTGAAACCCCAAGAATTGTTGGCAAAACTGAATGATGGTACTTACTGGTGTTTGGCTCCGGGGAATCGCTGGGGAAGAATTCTCTCGCGGCGTTGGCAGGGTTCGTTCTGAAGGCACCAGGCGTCAAAGGCATCATCGGTTGCGTTAACGTGGGGCTCGGTTGATCCTTCACGCAAACCTCGCTTAACCTTTGCGCAGCGAGGGCGGTCGGCGTGGCCGGTGGACTTCCGGTCGCCGCTTGTTGATTATCCTCGTCCGAATCGCTCTTGTAAACCTGGCTCTGGGTTCCTTCCGTGTGCCCTGGCGAGCCTGCTTGGCTGTCGACCGACGGCGCCGGGGACAGTGTCACCGAATTGGCGGACATTAACGAGGCCAGATTCGCGGTGTACGGATTCTCCGTCCAGGTTGGTGTAGGAGGATGCGAATGGGGACTGAGAGGGTACGCAGACGGCCTTGTAGGCGTGACAGGGCTGCTGGGAAGACACCTCTGAAGCTGGCTGAAGTCTCTGGCCAGCATCGAGAGCACGTTGTGCAACACGTCACCGGCTCCAGGACATCTTTCTCCTAAATCGGCCTTTGTCAACAAGCACAGCGCTTTGCCGTTCATTTGGAACATGTCCATGTCGAACTGGGGTAAATCGAACTCCCGCTCGGCCCATCGGAGGAACGTCGCTACGTCCTCGCGGGACCACAGNTTTTTTTTTTTTTTTTTTTTTTTTTTTTTTTTTAGTAGATTATATTAGGGTATATCTATACATTTTACAGGGAATTGAATTCTACGACTCAGTGATTTTTATTAGTCTGTTGACGATGACCTCGATATCTACGTATGGATCCACGTGCTTAGAGGAAATCTATTACGAAATATTTTACTTGCAGGATGAGGAAGAAAAGTTCACGTAATGCTGATGGAAGAATAAATATATTTGTCCTGTTAAGAAACGGCCCTAAGGATGAAAACATTTTCATCAAAAATTTTACACTGGCACACATGCACAGGGCAGTTTGTTTTTGCATCGCGATGTCGAGAAGTTGAAATGTTGGTATCCAAGTTTAATTTTGAAAATAAAAACAAATGCATTTAAATACATGAGACAAAACACGATTATACGATACGTATTCTTTAGGATTAAATATTTGATACTTTATGAACAAAGATTTCCAGAAGGAATGAAATCTATCCAGAAGAACTGGACAATGAAATTGTTCAATCGAAACGCGATATCTAGAACGTATAGACAGTGAGTCGCAATGGGTTAACTGGTTAACCTCAGAAAGATTAAGCTTTAAGCCGTTACGTAAAAGACCAAGGGAGGCCTAAATCTAAGTTTATTATACATTTTAAAAGTATTTTCATATTTTTGTATATGAATGAGGTGAAACTTTAATGTCCCTTGATATTAATATTAATATAATTAATTATACAATAATAGTAAATAATTAACATAATTATATTGATATTCATGTAATTGATAATACTAATTTAAATGATAAAGGAGTGACTATATAAGGAAATTATTAGAAGACTTATTTCCCTTTTCTTTGCGTTTATAATATGTCAAGGTTTATCTATAATAACACAACAATTTAATAAAGACGTTTCAATTAAAATTTAATAAAAGATTAAACAAATACGTATTTATTTGATAAATGTATTTACAAATACATTTTATTTAAATACTTCTTTTAGCATTTGCGAACCACAATTCCCATATTTAAAGTTTTGTAAAAAAAAACGCAGTAAGAAAACTTTCCTCTATTATTAAACACGTTCCGGAACTTATAATGATACTGAAACTTATAATTGATACTAAAAGCATAATAACTTGGTTCTGGAAAGCACCGATATGAAAAAAGGGGAAGGAAAATTTATTTCTTCAGGCTGTGAGAGATTGAAAAATCGATCGAACACCTGCCTTTTTCTTAATATGTTTAAGGTTGTATTTTTAAAATTTTTTAATTTTTTAATTGGTAATGTGTTTTCGAAATTTTTAATAATATATGTTTAGGATATTGTAAACATAACTACAGAAACGAAATCTGGATTAAAAAATTTGTTGAAATACGATTACACAATACATTATAATAATATTTTGGATGTTTTATATATTTTTTATATATTACACGCATATGTGTGCGTGTTTTTCTTCATCTTCGGGTTTTCCATAAATTCGTACCACCAGTCCAGTGATGTGAATTATTGTTTTAACGATTGAAGAACCGTGATAATGCGAGTTATACGAGTACAAGTGTACTCGTTTGAACACGTGCTGAAAAGGCACATGTTGAAATTAGAAGTTTATGCATGTAATACATTTCGCATTGATTACGTAAAAATATTACAACTTAGGTAATCGCCGATCGTGCGAAAATATCGTTCTTCGTACTTTTATTAGATACTGTTGTAATGTTTTTATCAATTCTGAGCATAGTTGCCAATTAAGGCCAATTATATAAGTCACTTGCAAAAGTGCAGTATATTATATTTAAATAATATTACAGAAGAAACATTTCATTTAAAATCAACCCATCAAGAAGCAAACTATGATTTATCATAATTAAGACTGTGGAAAATGGGGAAATTGGAAATTAAAAAAAATTGCACACAATGCGTATAATATCTGAAATAAATTATTTATTATAATGCAGTTCCTATTTAAATTTCATTTCTTTAGTTTGTGTATGTATAGTTTATAAAGTCTTAAAAATACATGAAAATTCGTAGTCCAATTACAACGTTACAATTTTATTATTGATTTATTACTTTGATCATTTAATTATTTAATTTAATACTTTGAATTTTTCTTGAAATTATAGGATTCAGCTGAAAGACACAATAACGTAAAAATGTTTAGCAAATCGTTGAAATTTTATTTACAATATTAGAATTTTAATTACAATATTATTACGTGTAAAATATTAATATTACATTTTACTGCGGGAAAATAAACTATACATACATACTATACACAGAAGAATCTGCAACATACTATTTAAAATTCATCTCTCCAATAAATATAATCAAATTGTGAGTTTCATTATCTTCGAAACTACCTTCGAAATCACACACTATCGAAGGGAAACGATTAGGCCAGAATACTTGTATTTTTCACGCGACAGTATATCTACGTATATGTGAATTTAACGAATTAGACAGAAGGAAAATTGACGAAGCTGGAGGAGAAACTTACCCAAACTAGCTGGCAGATGCGTCTTGAAATCGAGAAAGGGGCTTGGTGGGGGGTGGGTGGGTGGAAAATTCATGGCAGGTCCATATCGCCAAAGTAGCTCTGTCGGACTAAATGGCAAAGATATACCCGGTGGTAGTCGAGAGTCCATCCCCGTCATTCCACCCCCGGCCGAAACCGGCGGCAATTGTGGTAGTTGAATCGATGGCAACAATTTCATAACACGTTCTGCTATCTATCCTCTCTTCTCTGAAACCAACGACACAATAATTAATATTACTAGGAATATTAGTGAATTATGACAAACTAAAAGTTAGATATATTTTTGGATGTAGATAAGTCAATGCATGATTAAATTGTGTAATGTATTACTGTGAATTATAATATGTTGCAATAATACAACATTGTTAGAGCAATATATTATATATAATATATAATATAATACACAGTCTTACATTAATATAATATACTATTATAATATATATTATAATATATATAGTATATAGTATATTATATAATAGTATATTATAATATATATTATAATAATATATATAGTATATTATAATAGTATATATAGTATATTATAATATAATATACAGTCTTACATTATAACACTGTAATAATAATAACATATCATATTTTAAATTATTACAATAAAAAGATATACTATGTATACATATAACAATTTAATAATAAGGCAATATATAATGTATAATATATATATGTATAATTATATGTTTATACATTCATATACATATTATATATTACGTTATAATTATATTTATCATTAATTTTATTATATAATAATATATAATTATAATTTTACAATCTTATGTGGACTAAAATAAGATGATTTTTATTTTTGTTTGATACATTTATTTTTTTATTTATTTATTCATTCATTCTCACGTACAGATGAACATAAAATTATACTTCAGTACTTTTTTTTTAATTATATATTTGTTTTATTACATGTTATATGTAAAATAATAACAATAATAATAATACATATAAAATACTAATATATATATATATATATATAAAACATGCACAATAAAATATTAATATATATATATATATATATACACGAGTATAATGTATTTTATATTGTGTAATGTAATAATATTTAAAACATAATATATAATGTATATATATTATATTTAAAAAATATAAAATTAACTACAATAAAAGATGTATATTTATAATACAACTATAATTATAACATTTACTATACGTCTTTATTATTATTAATTTTATAATATTAATTTTATTTATAATTAGTATAAAATTAATGTTATTATTAATTTTATATAACTATAATTATAACATTTACTATACGTCTTTATTATTATTAATTTTATATTACTCTTTAATTCAATTTTATATGTATATACAAGCATATTCTATTTATATGTTTATATTATATTTTAGTATGAGCAAAAGATTAGTAATAATAATAAGAACAACATAAACATAAATTTGAAGTAATTATTAATGTATAGTAAAGATAATAACAAATGTTATACTTCGTTTAATATGCATGTCTAATACTATAAGTCTATTTTAAATATATATATATATTTTATTCTATTTTAAATATATACATGTATAATAAATAACGAAAGATTTTGCAGAAGTGGAGAGGAAATGTTCGCACACGAAGGTCGATATGTCATTGTCTCACACCAGGAAATCCTCGTTCGGGAAGCAAGCCACGTGAACCGATCCGAGACAGAGAAAGAAAATTAGTAAGAAAAAAAGGAAACGATGATAAGGAGGAAAAGCCGGAGGTATGGACACACTCGACACCTTTGTACGTCGCTCCTTCCGAACGATTTTTTAACTTTTAACATAGCTTGCGATTGTCCTTGGAATAAGTTTCAATTACGTCCGTCATTCCTCATGTTTTCCTCTTGACGATTGTTCTGGAAACATTTCTCTGCCTTCATTTGAATAAACATCCATAATCTAATTACAAATTAGATGTTAAATTAATTTTATTCACTTATTATACACACGTGCACACATACACAACGTTTATATATACATATATATATATACATACATATATACATATATATACATACCTATACACACACACACACACACACACACACACAGAGGTTTCAAATTTCTGTCAAATTTCTAAAATTGAAAGACAGACTTCAATTATAAATTAGCAATATATATCACAATAGCTGGTATCTTCATCATCACAAGTTAATATTAATTTATTAAATAAAAAGAAGAAAAAAGAAGAAATGTTGTGAATGAAACGTGATCGTTAGCTGAAGTCGAATCGTGTAAGAAATAGTAGAACGAAATCCAGTAGAAACGAAATGTGATCGATCGAGTATATCCAGAACGGGCATTTCCGATCTGGAGGTTGCGACGAGCCAACGAAAGGAGGAAGTTATGCCGGAAGTCGTAATCAACGCTAAGAGACTGCTCGCACGATTCTCCAAAAGGAGGAAACAAAACCAGCCTTTCGGGCCATTACTTATTGCGGAACATTTACAGAATCTATTCCAGCCAACTTTGACTCGCCATTGAAAATTATTTCAGATAACAAGACGGCACCGATTGAAATCTAACGACAGAGTGTTTATCGATTGCACTCTGAAACGAAAATGAAGGTGCATATTTTATCATATTGAGAATACGAGCAACGATATGAATAATTCACCATGTCTNTTTTTTTTTTTTTTTTTTTTTTTTTTTTTTTTTTTAATTTGTTTTCAACGAAACGATTGTACGATTTCATTAACATCTAATTTCCAACGTGCCGTGAATAACAATATGGCGTAATTGTCTATTGGTAATAAATAAATAAATACCCGATTTTTGACAAGTAATATATCCCCTTTATGAATTTCGAAACTGGACAGCATCACATTGGTTTTATTGAAAATTAATTATTATCGTGTTATTATTTATCACATTCTATTTATTATTATGCTATATATGTGTGTCATTGTGTGTATTTCATTTCTATTTTAATATATTGTGATACATTAATATAACACATTAGCAGTAATAATTTATATTTGTGTGAAAATAAAATACACACATATATATACATATATTAATATAATATTATATTGTATATATATACAATATATTATATTAATATTATATATTATATATTATATTATTATATTATATATTATACAATATATTATATTATATTATTGTATATATATACATTGTATATATATACTATATATATATACTATATATATACTATATATATATACTATATGTATATATATATACTATACATTGTATATATGTATATATATACTATACATTGTATATATATACTATATATTAATATAATATTATATATTAATACATTAGTATAAAAACATACAATATGCGAATACACACATGTATTCACCAATATATAATTGTTTTTGAATTATATTTATAATCATATATAATATATATATTATTATTAATATTACATGTGCACGTTACATTTATGTTATTCATTATTATTCATCACATTTAATTATGCGTATTATTATTTAAAATCACTTTATGAAATGACTTTACAAAGTCTGCAAGTACAACAAAAATTTTGTTTCTGCCAGAGCAACTGAACGACACTGAAAAGAAGTGAAAAAGGATACTGTTGAAACTAAATATAATTTCGTGTATGGACGAACGATATATAAATGAATGAATGTAAATAAACATAAACAGATATAGGAAATGTAGAGTCCCCCGGATTTGCCTTAATGTCAGAGGTTCGTTATACATTATTCATAGACAGTTATTGCGCAAGTAATGGGAATTCAACGAAATTGCTTACAATTTGTTTGACATTAGCTGTTTTTGTTGACCAATTCTATGGATGTTTAGGAAACCAGGATTTTCACGTTGACACGCGTTGACTGACATGTAATTTTTCATCAGTCGATCAAAGCTCCAACACATATGCAGCGCGTTTATCATTATAATTAAATTTTTTTTTTTCCTTCACATACGATAGATTACAGTTATCGATTATTTATCGATCAATGATACAGCGAATCTGACATCTTTGTTATTAGAGCAGTTCAATACATATTTGTATAAAACAGTCTCCAAACGAAAGGGCAAATACTGTAATTATCCTCTTTTATTATATTTCTAATTATTAGATTAGAAATCTTCTTACTTCCTTTTATTCTTTATCATTGCATTAGTTGAATGAGTTGTTACAAAACTGTGGCTTATTTTATAGTTAGCAAATTAATACTATAATTGGCAAGTAATATATACTATATAATCAACATACTACAAATTTGTAGCAAATTATAAATAATTATATTATTTTCTTAAAGTACGATTATAGTGTAATATGATATAATATTAACACATTAAATATAATTAATTAAATATATTTACCTATATTACCTATATATAAATAAATATATTACCTATTAATAACTATGATAAGTATATATATGTGTATATATATTTGTATTTATTAACTCTTATTCTTGCATTCTGTTATCCTAAAATTAAACTAGTTTGAAATATTATGTATATATCTATTTGTATATTTATTGGTATATCAAAGTATTATGTGTATATCTATTTATTTTACTGCAACAGCTATTAAGTGCTCTTAATAAATTTCTATTGTTGTATTCTATCATGATAAAAATATTACAAAATATACTAATAACAAAAAAACAATATTATAAATATTATTAAATATAAATATTTTATATTATAAAAAAATGAATATTATAAAATATTATATATATATATATATATATCATATGTTTATCACAACTAATTCTTATTTTCTGAACCAAACTGAAAAGCTCTAATCTAGCAAGATTCTTTTATCTTTCAAATAATACTTCAATCAAGAAGTAAAACAGATTAATATGATCAATAAAATTATAAAAATACCTCGTTACAATTACCACTTCGTTAGGAAAGTATTTTTCGTACAATCTTTTTTCGAATGGAATGAAATGAAAAAGTGATTTCGCTGGGATTTTAACAACAATGTTACGATCCGACTGAAAGAGAAGTAAATGTTGCGAAAAAATTGAGAATTATCAGACATTTCGAACGTAGCACGAATTCGTTCTGGTTTAACACGGTGGAAGGCGGAAGATCCTTGAGGAGGATTTAAAGATTTATCGCTGAGGGAACGAGTCGATTCTCTTTTCTTCCGGGTACTCGGCCGCTTCCTCTCTCCTTCTCTCTTTCCTTTATCTTCCTCGCAGTTTTCGCTAATTTCTGCCGAGCTTCATTGTGAAACAATCTACTATTGATTCATCGATAACAACGGACATATCGCTGATAGTAACATGATTTATTACCGTCAAAACAGAAAATCATTAGCTGGTCGATCGGCTCGTCGCGAAACGCTGCACGTACATTGTAAAATATTATTATACGTTTCAGTAAGATTTCATCGAAGATAATCGGTGTGTTTTATACAATGAAATACAATCTTCTTTTGTAGACAACAATGTTAACTGCAATCAAGCAAGTGGACATTGATGAATATATTTCTCAAGTTAATTACTTTAGTTTTATATTAAAAGATCTGAAGAACTTTCTGTTCCTTTTCTTATTGCATGAATCATTATTGTCGAAAGTACAAATAATAATTTCTGACGATTGCAAAAATGTTACAAATAAATTTTTATAAGTAGAATAATATCTTCGTTATGTCACATGTATAGACTGCGGACTTTTATGCAATTTATAATCTACAGGAGAGTTCAAAATGCAAAATGAAAAGATATCGATATAAAGGACGATCGTTCCTGCAACATTTGCAATGCATAGAACAATTTTTTAATTATCATCTCACGAAAAAAATTTCTACGAAAAATTCGCAATTTAATTGTGTAACAAAAAAAAAAAAAAAAAAAAAAAAAACA
>NIPQ01092667.1:0-39323 GCA_002806875.1 Lepidotrigona ventralis hoosana
TGTGCTTGAGGTGGCTGCAGCGGGCTTGGTCGGCCTTTGCTGCTTTGCCAAGAGAATAAGAAATTTCATTATATTAACAAAATTCAATAGACTCTCTGAAACCGGGGGGCTATAAAGGATTCTCCGAAATATTGGTACAGTTTATATTCTTAAACGCGTTATTTTTAATATTAATATATTGTGCTATCTCGCATAATAACTTTAGTGCATCTGTTATCCCATGATTAAGAAGTGTTTTATGCTTCTTTCTTTTTATCGAAATTACCGCTAGCTTATATTTATTCGCATTATCGTAATTCATAAATGAAACTTGTGATTTCATATGATCTTACTAACCATTAATTCCTTTGGATTTACGAATTCCAATGCGTGTCGTTTGATAGCATGGAATGCTGCATTTGGTGCATATCCAGGATGATGAGGAGTTGGCGGTGTCGACGTGGAAACTTCGGTTTTGCCTGTTACCGTTAACTGTTTCCTCCTCATCGACATTGTCTATAAGATTATTAAACATGCAGCTTTAGTTAGATCGTTTCAAAATTAAAAAAAAAAAAAAAAATTAACACTTACATCCGCGTTACAATGTCTATCATATAAGTGTGTCATTAATGAAAATCTACGTCTTTTTAAGGCATCGCAACTCGCCCAAAGACACAATATTTCTTCTCCACCAGTTGGACAATGTGCCTCACACACATGAAGATAAACTTCGTGAGGTGTTTTAAATTGCCTGTAAATACAAAAATGTTTGTATTAGATAATATTAAAAGGATAGCTTTAATTTGAATTTATCTTGTGAGGATAAGAGCACTCTTCGAGTACTCTCCTTTGTTTTTTTTAAAATATAAAATATGTGTTTTAAGTTTTTGGACCACTTCAGGACCAATTAATTACCTCAGACAACCCCGCCACTCGCACAAATAAGCATTGGGATCGATTTTAATGGTGATGGTTTTCTCTGATTGATTCTGGCTCGTAGATGGCTTAGATTCCGGCTCTGTGGAAGTCGAGGAACTGACAGTCTTCATTACTTTAGCAGGTTGTTTCGCCAATCCGTGCGTTGCAGCTGCTTGATGAGGCGTGGTAGGTCTGGTAGGCGGTGGAGTCGAGGCCGGTGTTGGCGTTACCACTCTTGATGGCACACTGGTTGATACTGGTGTCTGTTGAGCCATCGCAGGAATCGTGACAGTCACTGTGTTTGGATTTGTTTGTGCTACAGAACTGTTCACTATTATAGAAGTCTGTGGAATTGTGCCTGACGTTGGAACCAAAGGCGGAGGTATGTTGCCGAGTGCTGGACTCTGCAAGATAGGACGCGAGACTTGTGTAACGACAACCTGCTGTCCCTGAGGTGTGACGGCCACCATTTTTTGTTGGGTTGGTTGGGCAGCAGCTTGAGATTGCAAAATAATTATGGTTTTTGCACCTGTTCCTTGCTGCTGTGTTGTTTGAGCCACTAACACAGTCTGCGCTTGACCCTGAACCAATGTCGTCTGCGGTTGAGCCAGAACGTAATTCTGACCGGGCACACCACCAGAAACAACGTACTGTAATTGACCTCCCGCACCTTGTTGTAATAAAACTTGTGGTTGAGGTTGCGCCTGCCTCCCTTTCACTGGGCCAGCCGGTATAATAACTTGGTTATTTGGTTGAATTGTTTGTTGTACTACTATTTGCCTAGGCGCTGTGACAATAAGTTGTTGCGGTTGTAGTTGTGGCTGCTGTTGTTGCTGTATTTGTGGCTGTGTATGTTGTGGTTGTGATAGTGGCTGCTGTAGTTGTTGCGGCAGTTGCGACGGCTGCTGCTGTTGCTGTTGAGGTGGCTGTTGATTAATTTGATTGACAAATATGTGAGGATCTCCCTTTATAGTAATAGGCTCTTCTTTCATTGTAACAGGTTCCTCTTTTATCGTAATAGGTTCTTTTATTGTGATAGAATCTTCCTTAACATTTACGTTGACGTTCTCATCAAGATCAGTTTCATCTTCTATGCAGTCTGCAGCCAGAGCAGCATAAAGATTTGCGGCTGTAGAGGATACGGTTACTTTTTCGCTGTCTTTGTCATCGTCCTGTTCCTCAGATTTTATACTCGAGACAGTGGATTCAGCAGTAGTCGAGTCAACAGCAAGATCTGGTGACATCGTACCATTGGAATATTTTACTTTCTTCATATCTACTTCGTCTAATTCACTGGCAGATCGTTTTATGCCTCTAGGTGCTTCAATTAAAGTATCCTCAGACACTTCCGTATCTTCTTCCACTTCAGCTTTCATTTTAATGTCAGTAGGAGATTCTTTTAGTACTTTCTTAATATGATTTTCTACTAAGTCCATTCCTTTCTCGTTAATTGAATTTTTCCCTAAAACACCGTTTAAAATCGGCTCTTTGTCGACTTTCCTCTCTAACAAATCTGCAAGCATCATACTTTGAAGAGGTTTCTCTTTAGATGTCACACTAGATGAATCTTTTGAAGATCCATCCTCCTGTGCATCGATATCTATATTGCTTGGTGCACCATTCAACAGAATTCCCTCGAAACTCGTCAAAGAATTATCCTCTTCTATACCGACACCAGAACAATCCCTACTACCACCGATACCACTACTCGACGCCAAGGAATTGTTAGTCGAGTCTGAATCTTCGGCAATTGATGTACAAGTTGAACGTTGAATAGCTTTGTTTGCTGTAGTTACGGTTGTAATTGGAGGCCGACATACTTTTATAGTTGACGATATATGATTTTCGGTTGAGTTTAAAATCACTGTGGAAGAAGTTGTCGATGTTGCGATTTGGTTGACATTTTCATTATCGTTTACTTCAGTCTGTAACGTAAAATCATGTGATTTTGTAACATGCTAAAATTTAAAAATTACAAAATTTTACAAGATGACTGCATGATTTGTCATAAATATCATATTGTACCTTGTCACAATTATTAGTCATAATAAACTTGGCTCCATTAAGCCTTTGTATTTTTTTGGCAGGAATGGGTGTGATAGCTGGCTTTTGCTTCGAATTAACAGGAATCTTTGGGAGTATTGTAGTTACGCTAGTTGTTGTTTGGGACACGTTAGTTAACTGTTGTTGCAGTAACCTTTGCTGTTGTTGGCGTTGCGCAACCTATATAAATAATAAAATTTATGAAAATATTTATTACTTTTTAAAAATTACTCATTGTACTTTACTATAGAGAAGAGAATAATTTCAATACTGAAAACCATGCTTTTGTTAGTAGTATACAATACATTATTACTTTCACTCTGAACTCAAAAAAATATTTAAAAATTTTAACTCAACAATAAACACAAATAAAAAATTCATCTCTAAAATAAAAGACAATGACATAACAAAAACATAATATTGATAACTACTTCAAAACGCAAACATTAGGAAACTCTTTGAAATCAAATATGTTAAAACATACATTCACTAAATACGTTTCCATTAAGTGCGATCTTATCCTGTAAAATGGTTTTTTTATAGTATAAATAAATAAACATTATTTTATATCCAAATTTAATTATCGTACGCATATCTGACATTGCATTCTCTTTAATATAATAATTCAATTTAGTATATTTCGAATTTCTCGAGTTGTGATTAAAAACCCTTAACCATCCTACAATCTATGGTTGCACTTATATTCTTAATATTCTTTTGAAACGTTTAAAAATATTACTTCATATATATAAAAAACAAAATCATCGTCAGATTCATACAAGGTGACTCTAAAAAAGATGGCAATTAAAAGAAATGACAGAAAAGAAAATAAATAAACATCTTGTTGTAATAACAAAAGTCTACGTTTGATCAAATAAATATTATACAACAAATTATTAAATTATATGCATTTAATAGATAACGTGTAATTGTAAATTTCTACAATAGCTTTGACTTTCGTGGCATAAAAAGTTTGTTTAATTAGATAGACGTTCCGAATATTACATTAATAAGATTTCTGAATATTCTTTGTTTTCTCTACTGCCACGAGGTGATCATCTTCTTTAGAGACATCCTATATGTCAAACTCAATGTCCTACAAGTATAAAAAAAAATACTACTGTTTTCATTGTTAATGTACAACAATGATACCTGGTTGCTGGTTATTAGCTGGTTGGCACTGATGCTGGATGCGATGCTAGCAGTAGTGTTTGTTACACAGGCAGTAGGGGTAGACACACAAGTCGCAGCAGTACTGGGCATGCAGTCGCTGCTGACCGTTACCTTAGTAGCCAGAAGGCTTTTAATTATGGAACTGGATGTAGTACCACTTCGATTATCTTCCTTTGCAACTATCTGGACAGTTTGACACTGTTGCTGTACTTGCTGGACTTGTGACTGTGGCTGCGTTTGAGAGCTACTTGACAGCAACGCTTGACTCAAGTGAGGATGCGATACTGACACCTAATCAACAACGATTGTTATGTAATTGTAACATCGTTACAACATACTGCGTGACAGCAGAGATGTTATATTATAATACAGAAGTATTTATTTGTACAATTTGAAATAGAATTTACAAAGAAAATATTCCATATTTAAACTTTAATAGTATTGCTTAAATTTTTCTACTACAAGATAGTTTATGTCGCATAGTTCTCAATAATTCAGCATATATCCAATGAATAATTTCTAATGTTGATAATGAATTTCATAAAACTCACAAAGCATGATAGTTAAATGTTTTCTCACAGTAACACTTTGTTTATTATTAAGCATGTGATAGATTGAAGTAACATGAATGAAATTAATCAAGAACAGAATTTACATTTGTTATACAAGAAGATAAGACAGCAGGAATATCGTATTATACTATGATACAGATAATACCTGCATAAAGAACATGTCAATCAAAGAATGTATATTTATGAAATAAGAAATGTACGTCGATCATGCAGTAATAAAATTTTTTAGCCAACATTGCATCTATTACTGATAAAAATAAGATAAGAGTAAGAACTATAAGCTTCAATCAATGATGAAACGAAATGACCGGATTTTACACACACTAAATTAATTTTAAACAGTACTTATAATAGCCAGTATAGTAGTATTATAATAGTTATTTATGCTTGAATTAATATGTATATAAATGTGTCTATATTTAATAAGCTTCTTTTTCACTTATTTGATCGAAAGAATAGATGCATTTCATATAAATATATTAGATACTAAAACAATTCTTTTTTTTTTTTTTTTAATGAAATAGAAAATTTATATATAATAATTTTTCTATGAAAGAAACTTTCAGAAAAGTATGCATTAACTTTTTTGTTCACACATCTACTTATTTATCTGCATGCACATGTAACGATGGATTACACGGGATTCGAAGCATGCAAAGTGTAATTTTGTTAAGGAAAGCCCATATTATAACAGCGTAGTGAAACCATAACCAAAATAAGAACCAAGGTCATGAGTGGTAGAGAGAATGGTAGAAAGCTTAGGACTTGGACCCACCTGACTTTTAGAATCAACCTTGGTGACTGGATTTTGGGATTGAATTGCAGTGTTCGAGATATTGGATGGTGGTTTTGGTGGAGCAGATAATTGGGCTTTTAGGATAGGTGACGCTGGGGCAGAGGTTTTTGGAGGCCCAGATGCAGGATTGTCTAGGGCCGTGCTATCAGGAGCAGGACTTATACTCTTGATTGTACGCTGTTGTACGGGAAGCACCTTTACTGGCGTTGTGTTGACTGCTGGAATTGGAGCTGTGTTAGTCCCAACTGCAGTTTGGCTCGGATAAGTTACTTGGGGAGGTGTAGCCCGTACTCGGATTCCTTCGTAATACTGAGTACCACTTGTTTCACCTTTCAACGGATTTGGTCCTACGCTTCCACCAAATACAGATCTGTAGAAAAGTAGATTTATACAATGTCGATAAATTGATACAGTTTATACGAACGTCATATCTTGTTCCAAAGTCAAAATTTAGAAATTACCTAACACATCTTGGAAAATGAAGTGGAGCAATAACACCTCTTCTACCGATCTTTGTACAGCAACCAAGATATTTTTTGTATAATTCTTCCTGTTCTATGCGTACACCTAGCGCAGGTTCAAAGGTAGCTCTTAACCAACTTAGAGCGAATTGCTCGTTTTCCTGTATGATTTGTTGATGCGCGTGTTGCTGTTGAAGTGAATTGTTCGTCTCCACTGCTTCTACAGATATAAAAAGAGGAGTATCATTATCATCGTCATTTAGCTTTTATTTTGAGAATTATTTCATTATTTTTATATGTATGTACTGTGCGTTGAAGATTTTGTTGCAGTCGCAGCTGGAGTCGTTGGTCGTGAAGGTGCTGGACTAACAGGAGCTGGTGTCGCAGTAACTGTAATCGGAGTAGATGGTACAGATGAGGACACTGTTACTGCTGGGGCAGTAGCAGTAACCGGAGTGTTTTGAGTAGCATTCGGCGGTGGTGCTACCGTGGATACTGTTTCGATAACTCTCATCAAAATACAGGCTTTTGGCCCGTAACTTTGCGCTTCTACAGTAACAAGTGCGACTAATGTGTCGATAGCTCCGCGTACCCGCGCGACGCTAGTACATGGCCTTTCACCTAACGAAGTCAACGCATACAAACATTCCAAGGTATACACTAAAAGAGCTATGTCGTTCAGAGCTAAAAACCTGTAAAAAATACATAAGTTTTATAAATTTTCTATCAATCTCGAACGTGAAGTATAGATAATAAAAAATATAGATAATAAACGAATTAAAAAAAGAATTATTTTTCTTTACAAAGAGTGTTAGAATATGGAAGAATATTCATTCACCTGCATATAAGTTCATATACATTGTCTTCTAATCCAAATCTAACAATTTCTTCATTGCTGTCTTGTTGGCTAATTTTATTAAGCACCTCCAAGCAGGAAATAACGATGAACCTGTCTTGGGATTCAATTCCCTTTGCCACACATGACAATACAACATCCGTTATCCTCTCACCAGCTTCTTTTAAGATGATTTCATTCGCTATGTTCCCAAGTATATCGAAACCGAGCTGATGCAAATTACTCCACCTTGCTCTCACGCAGAGCAATACAAATCTTAAGAAACATAGATTTCTCCCTAATATAGCAGCGTTTTCTGGAGTAAAACTTAGATTTCGTAAGATAGATGCTATTTGTAGCACACGTTGACCATAAGGATCTTGCGTTCCCAGCGTTCGTCCAACACAAAACAAATCTTTATCCTCTTCTTCAAACTTTATCGAGTTTTGGTTTTGATCTTTCAAACTTTCATCTTGATGCAACCCGATTGAATCTAATCTTGGACAGTCTGGAATCACCTGTATGGACACATACATATATACACATACATACACATATATATTCACATTGAATAAATCTACAAATGCAAATAATGCAGTAATATTCTTATTCATATATTTTGCTTAATCTGTTAAGAATCAATTGCAATTTTTTCCAATGAATTTACATTACTCAACGCTATCACTTAATATTGAAACTATGAAAGGAAATCCCAAGGATTCCGTTTGACATTTATTCATCATTGTATATTTTATCTAGATTCTGCATTTTTTCTGAATTACTGCTTGATTGTTTAACACTAGAACTACCACACCAGTGATTTTGACTGGTCTGACAACTTTATTTTAAAATTCCTACTTCATGTTACATTTTTTTCTTCGCAATGATGTAATGACTTTTGCAGGGATAGCTAAAGGATTAATATAATGAACTTTAATTTTGTTTTATTCATTTAAAATAAAAGTAATTTTGTATCATGGCTACTTATACCAGTACCAATCATTTTGACTGGTTTTGGTAGAGATAGCTACGTCTCAATTGTCGGTAGTTCTAGTGTTAAAGGATTAAGCTTAAAAAGGAGCAAGCTACTTGAATTACAAAGAAATTAAATATCTTAAATTAGAGATTACAAATGCAAAGTTCCTTCCAGGGCAAAATTTAGCAATAATTGGGACACATAATATCCCATTTTATCTTACTCCGTCGACTTCCATCGACGTTGAAGCTTCATCGTTCTCCGTTGATATGGCGCTTTTGTTCTGCTTCTCCTTCTCCAGGATTTTTCGTCTGGAAAAGGTCTGTGGACTGACGGTTGGTTTCTTCATGAATGTCCTCTCGTTCGTAAGATCTATTACGTCCTGGGAGTCGAGGACATCCGACCAGAACGAGTTGATCGAGTAGTTCCTCACGCGAGAATAGACCTCGATGAAGAGCTGCCGCGTGCCTGGTGAGTCGAAGACACCCGCGTGTGCCAAAAGTATGTTCACGAGACGGGGATATTTGTCGAGACGTAGGATGTGTTTGCCCTCGTTCGACAGCAACGTGCAGACATTGATGGCAAAGTCCTGCTCGTTGGGAAGAGGCGAGAGAAGCGACAGTGCGAGTTTATCATAGTTGGATGGCTTGTAAAGATCCGACGAAAGGCCATTGTAATCACGAAGAGATTCTAGAAAAAGACACGTGAAAAAATAGAAAGTTAATTTATTGCTGACAGCAGGAGTTTTACAATGCAAAGAAAAACTTTCTTTCTCTTACAGCTTTTGTTATAATCTTTCTCTTCTTACTAAATGGTCCCTCCCAGTACATTTATTACTGAAAGGAGACTTATTTTTTATAGTTCCAGTCACTAATTACATATTTTAGTCGGTGTGTACAGAAATTTTTCAATGTTAAGAAAGTACTCTACTGAACAAAAATTAAAAAAAAAAAATAAATTTAATGATATCAGATAATTTTTGTTTCTATTAATACGAAGCCACGTCAAAAATTTGCACAGATTAAGATAATGATCAGACACGCCGAAGAAGCGAATCTAGTTCACAAGATTCTAATCATCCCATGCGATCAAGATCCCTTCTTATCGAGCTGCTTATCACGATTAACGTTCAGTTGCTTCTCAGAACGTTATTAATAACGCTTAACAACGTTCCTCCGCTATCATAATTGATCAATGTAACAAGGAATGAAAAATACGTAAGATGTAAAAATACTCTCTCCTTTCGTTTTCGAATTTCTATAAACTTTCAACTTATTTGTATTTTTCCACTTATAATGTATTTCTTATGAATATTCTTATTTCACTGATAACATTATATTCGATGAAGTTGAAGTACTAATAAATTGAAGTGTACTTGCTCAATCATTTGCTCTTCTTTAGATTGATTTCACTGCTTAGATGTGGCATAATGCAGCAGAAATGAAAGTTCAGTCAATTCCCTGGTCGAGTTTTGCCAGAGTTAGAGAGTAGCCAGTTGAGTGGAGGATTTAGTATAGTTTAGTCATAGTCAAAGAGATGGAAATTATCTTTACGAAGTCAAGAGGTCAGTGATTAGAGCAGAATTTTAGTTCAATCATACTACATTTATTCTGGTGGGTGCGTTTTCAAAATTTTTGATTCCACTGGATCTCTCCATTATGTTTTTAAACATTGGTTTCAATTTAATTCCACGCGTTGCAAATTTTGTTATACACAGAGAATCGTTGTTAAAGGAAGTGTGCAGTATTTTAAATGCTACGTTATTTAAATGCACTATGTCGCAAATGATTTCTTTTATAAACGAAGAAAGACTGGAAGATCTGTTAAACGACCGACGTCGCCTCGTGCAACTGGTGTGATCGACAAATCACGAGTGTAAGTAGGTTGTACATACACCAGGTCAGGGCCAGAGATTTCTACGAAGCAACGAAAATACCTGGATCGAACGGAAAAAACGCGCCCTTCTCGGCCAACAAATTGTACTAATTGACAACAACATGATCGACAAAATTTTCTATGTTCAACATTTATGATGTGTATATTTAACAAAATTATACAGAGAGTGTTTGAGTGAAAACTAGACAATTACACTGACTAAAATAACTCACTTCTTATTTATTATCTTTGTAATCGAAATTAATAATTACAGTTCTCGCGGTGGATTTCTCAATGAAATATGCTCACGATGCGTAGATGTAAAGCATCGGGAGAGGATAAATATTCCTTCACTCTGAGATTATTACTACAGTATACAATAATAACTATAGGATACTATAGGATAATAATAACTACAGGATACAATAATAACTAAAATTAACTACTTCTATCGCTCGTCTGGTAACACGGGCCCGACTTGATTATCTATAAAAAAAAAAAAAAAGGAAAAATATTAGTACTAATAAATCCAACGGTGATGGAATTACGTAGAGAGCAAACTCGACATCTAACTCCAGACGTAGGAAAACATCTCTTTATCATAAATGATCGTTGAAACAAGCCCTGGAACAAGCGAAATAAATCACCTGTACGAGTACCGATCGAAGGAGGATAATTTTTTTACGTCGATTACGAATTGCACGTGTTCGAGACAATGCTGGATCTGGCACGGGATTGTCTTTTCTTTCTCTAACGGAGCATAGCCACGAGGTTCATGTAAAGGCAACGGAACAGACTGGGACTTGCAATATTATCGCAAATCGCGGTAATCTTTTTCAGCCGCAAAACCGCGATCAATATCGCGCGTCCCGGGAGAAATGCTACCTTTTGCCGGAAACTACGGAATCCGTCGGCGGAAGCCGGAGGGGGGAGAGAGGAGGAGGAGGAGGAGGAGAAGCGAGGCAAAACGAAAAACGCGCGCGCGGAAAGGACGAGAAAAAGGATCGCTAATAAAATTGTACCCCGTCGGGATTCTTTCATATTTCTGCTTGAACAGGGCGATAAAAGATATGATTTATCTTGCGTAACGTGTTTAATTTTATGTTCAACTTTTTTTTTTATTTTTTTTTTTTTATTTTATTTATTCTAAGAGAAAGAGACTCGCGAGTTTTTTTTTTCCTTTTTGCCGGTTGTAAGTCTATGGATCATTGGGGATGAATGGGATTAATAGTGAGTAACCATTGTCGTAAATCTGGATTTTCTATTATGCTGACACCGTAATGAGCGAAGATTTCCATTTGCTGACTGCATTCATATTTCTGAAATGTTACAGGAAGATGTAAGTATGAAAATTCAGTCTGAATTAAGTGATGAATAATAATCAGAGAATGCAGAAAATATTCAAGAGTGGCGAGTGAATGGATAGAGGTAAGTATGACGAGAGGATAGAAGAGAAAAAGGACAGGATTATAGAGACTCCTGTGTTTTTAACATTAAACGTACCAAGCGGAGTCAAATGACCCCTTTTTAAAATTTACTTTAAATAAAAATATATGTTTGAGTATTTTATTAGAAATCAGAAGTTATGTTGCAAATTATTTCCTTTAATAAATGAAGAATTTCTTTTTTCTAAAAATCAACGTTTATTCATGAGAGGTCAAATGACCCATTTTCAAACTTTACTTTAAATAAAAATATATGTTTGAGTATTTTATTAGAAATCAGAAGTTATGTTGCAAATTATTTCCTTTAATAAATGAAGAATTTCTTTTTTCTAAAAATCAATGTTTATTCATAAGAGGTCAAATGACCCATTTTCAAACTTTACTTTAAATAAAAATATATGTTTGAGTATTTTATTAGAAATCAGAAGTTATGTTGCAAATTATTTCCTTTAATAAATTAAGAACTTCTTTTTTCTAAAAATCAACGTTTATTCATAAGAGGTCAAATGACCCATTTTCAAACTTTACTTTAAATAAAAATATATGTTTGAGTATTTTATTAGAAATCAGAAGTTATGTTGCAAATTATTTCCTTTAATAAATTAAGAACTTCTTTTTTCTAAAAATCAACTTTTATTCATGAAAGGTCAAATGACCCCTTTTCAAACTTTACTTTAAATAAAAATATATGCTTGAGTATTTTATTAGAAATCAGAAGTTATGTTGCAAATTATTTCCTTTAATAAATGAAGAATTTCTTTTTTCTAAAAATCAACGTTTATTCATAAGAGGTCAAATGACCCATTTTCAAACTTTACTTTAAATAAAAATATATGTTTGAGTATTTTATTAGAAATCAGAAGTTATGTTGCATATTTTTTCCTTTAATAAATGAAGAATTTCTTTCTAAAAATCAACGTTTATTCAAATGACCCCTTATGGTAAAATAGGTATATGTAAAAATGCCGGTACGTTTAGTGTTAAACAGTCAATGTACTTATTATGTCGTTGTGTTTGTGAAAGAAATATCATCCATCTTCTTACTCCATCTTTTACGATATTTTTTTTTTATCGGTTATGTTTTAATTAGTTATCCTTTTATTACTCGAATATTGAAACAATGAATGAATGCTGAAATATTGCGCTTAATATTTGTAACTAATGATACTTTAGCTTTATTTAAAAACAGGATTGTTGCTTCACGTGCAATAAAAGCACGTGTATTGTACGGCTTAATGTAAATATTAATTTATAGTCAATTTTCATGAATAAAAGAGGATACATAATCGATGTATTGGGAAACTATGTTTATATATACATATGTACTAGTGATTCTTATCGATTTCCTTTTTCAACACGTTCAATTTTTAACAATATTGCGTAATAGATGAACTCTAAAGGTAAAATTGTGACGAGACAATTCTTGGTAATAATTGAAGACGATTTTCGAAAAACGTCACAAAAAAGCCATTCTTAGCAGAGGTAAAACTGACAGAACTTCCCTTATACTAAGTTTTGACCTAATTTTGTCATCGTTTACGATGACACGAAATATCATAATACTTGATACATTGTCGCTGCAATTTTGCAGTTATAAGTACACATGCGAATAATTAATCGAGAAACAACGAAACTAATAAATTTAAAGGAACTGTTGCAAACGTCACCGTCAATTCGAACACACTCGTAGAAATGTAATTTCTAAAAGGTTGCATCAGAGTTGTACCGATCACAGTTGGTTGCGAAGTGAAATTGAAATGACATTTAATTCATACGTTTGCACACCGGTGCACGATCTAGGGAACGGTGTTTAATAACTACAATTATTCCTCGTATAAAGCCTATCGACCACTATTCACTTCACTATCTCGCTGTTAAAAAAACAACGTTAAATCGAATTATAATCCTTCCAATATGAACTAGTTCAGTACTTATCTTCTTCGTCTTTTTTTTTTTTTTTTTTTTTTTTTTATTTTGACCTAANTTTGACCATAGTCAGTAAAATAAATATAAGTTTTTCATTCGTTTCGTTTTATTTTTATATCTTCTAGCCAAAAATCCTTGTTCACTCGACTTAATCATTTCCATTCGTAAATAGTACGGTTCGAGATTAAGAAGAGAAACACGATTTATCATCATGAAAGTACATATAAAATTCACGTGTTAATAATCTGCGCGGAATACTTGACACGCTGCCAAATTGTCGGCGGAAATTCTAAAATGAGGCACTCGTGAACCGTTTTAACGTGACTCTCCATGTCGATCAAAATAGTGTATAAACCGACGACGCAGAAAGTGTTCATTTTCTTCTTACAGTGTTTTATCGCGGCGATTCACAGTTTAATGACAATTAAAAGCTAAATACTCGTTGCAACAGCGACAAAAAGCTATCGCAAGCAAGTACGTACTTCTGTACTGATACAATGCGATTATTTCTCATTCTTCTTCGCCGAAACAATGATAGCAGTTGTCTTTCCCTACGTCCTGTCAATATACTCGGCAAGCAAATGAACGGCTTAACCGCGGAGCAATCGATAAGCGATAGAAGAACAGCTTAACCTCGATAATTCTCTCTTCCACATAAACACTAAAAACACTGAAAAGTGCTAAAACAAGATTCCAAGGTTCCAGGCACGATTACTCGCAATAATAAATCTCTATATTAAATAAATATGTAAACATATCGGTAACATTTCACTCGTTAAAGAAATTTCAATAATCTAGAAAATAATTCAAAATATTTCAGTTGCTTAACAAAGTTACTTAAATCCTCTTCCCCCTCCCCAAATACTCTTCCACCCCCTAGATTAGAGTGACGAATTAATTGAATCAATTGATGCACGTTAAAAAGCGAAGGGAGTGAGAAATTCGAGAAAGTTAACACTAGGAACCATCACACCAGTCAAAATGACTGGTTTTACAATTTTGCTTTAAAATTTCTATTTTGTGTTACATGTTTTCCCCAGCAATGATGTAACGAACTTTTGCAGCTATAATTAAAGAAACGATACAATGAATTTTATTTTATTTTCATTTATTAGAAATCAAAGTAATATTGTATCAGGTTTAGGTCTGTTAAAAGAGTTAAATTAACTCGTTGAAATATTATCTTCTCGTTTATTCGTCAGAACTTTCCACATTCGTACCTTTGTACGTCGTATTATCACACGTTTTGTATTTTTCCTAAAATACCTGTGTTTCATTACTAACACCAGTTGTATTAAAAGTATACAACAGGAATGATGATAATACGCCAATTTCTCATATATAAGATAGTGGATGTTGTTCTCTGAACGAGTAATCTATTTCACACTGGTTGATGGTAACAAAATCCAACGAGCTAAGATCCTACCATGCTAGAAACTCCAAGTTCGAAATTTATCAACGAGCATGTGTCGTGTAATTTTTGACGTATACTTCAAGATATTAACACTAGAACTACCACACCAGTCGAAATCACTGGTTTTACAATTTTGTTTTAAAATTTCTATTTCACGTTACATGTTTTTCCCCAGCAATGATGTAACGAATTTTTGCAGCGATAACTAAAGAAACGATACAATGAATTTTATTTTATTCTCATTTATTAGAAATCAAAATAATTTTGCATCACGTCAGAATGACTGGTAATTGTCAAAGTGTGAAAGGGCCCTAAAGGGATCTGTAACTTCTCACACGTTTTTAGAATTTATACCGCCACCATTCGACACGATGGTGATAATTATCAGGAAAATTGCGCATTTTCTTGACTAACTGACNATTTTTTTTTTTTTTTTTTTAAAGACCAGCCATTTTCACTGGTCTTGTTACAATTAGCTTCGTCTTAACAGTCTAGATAGTAGTTCTAGTGTTAAGAGGATCGTTTCATCGGCGAGTGATCGGCGCGCACGGTGATACGGGAGCGGTGCGCACGCGACGCCGCGCTAATTGGGCTTAAAGGACAAGCGTCGTAACAAGCTAGCTACACCGGCCACTGGGTGGGTGAACGTAATGGAGCAGGGCATCTGGTATGTATCGATGGCACGCGGTCTAGACTGTAGACGTCACGAATCGCGAGGAGAGTGGTAGCTGGTTCACCTGGATGACGCTAGAATTCAGGCGACGTAGCAACCGGAGAGGAGAACAAGTGAAACGAAGGCAGAGAAAGACGAGGAGCAAGTGGGGGGGAGGGAGAGGGTGAGGGTAAACGCGCAAAGCTGAAAAGAGGTGGTGGGGGTTCAAATCGGAAGCTACGGAGCATCGCGCAAGCGTGGAGAACGCTGTATTACGCCGGGAGGATCGAGGACTCACGGAACACCTATCCCCGCAAACGCTTATTGATTGTGACTCTCGCATCGTGTCTCCCTCTCTGTCTATGCTTCTTTATCACACCCCGGTTTTTCTCTCTCCCGCCACGTCTCTCTCTCTCTCTCTTGTTTGTTTTTGTATCTCTCTTTCGATCCGGAGATGTTTGTTTCATTTCCCCCCCTTTGTTTCATCCCCCGGAATTTTCCTTCGCTTTCATTCCTGCAGGTATGCACGATTATTCGAATCTAACGAGATCGAAGTAACTAACCGAATTCGACAAACGAAACGAATTCGATTACATTCGGTTAGGGTATTATTCCGATTAGTCAGCTGGCTCTCGCGATAAAATTAAACGTAGATTTGCAGCATGGGGGAATCGAAGTGACGCGATGAATTTTAACAAATTAACAAATTAACAAATTTTTGACAATTGACACTTACACCTTACAGTTTGTGTAATTTAAATTTCGCTCGCGGTTACTAAACTTGATTTATCAAGTTTCACTAATGCGTTTTTCCACGCATGGTCCTTACAATCCAGGAATATTTTTCACTCGATCCAAGTATCTTCTTTCGTTCGTGCAGCCTCGTTGACATTTCGACGTAATGTACAATTTCTATTCTCTTACTAATTACTCGTTATTAAGCATTCGCCAAGCTGAATGTTCCGTTTCGTTAATTGTGAATTACTCGCTCATCCAAAACCACTTAAACCCATTTAAATGCCGACTAATTTCAAATTATTTCATGTGAAACGACCAGTTTGAGGAAATAATCGTTCTTTCGATCGTACATTTGTTCCTCGACGAATTAAGCCTCGACGCGAAAGAAAACGAAAGCAACGAGTAGAGTTGAAGTTTGATTCAATGACTATGCGTAGCAAATGCGTTAACAAATGGTTTAGCGCGCGCGCCACGCAAATTCGACGCCTCGATATAATGGTACGCATGAACGCGCGCATGCAGCGCGCGCGAATAAGATAGGACGACTTTGCACAGATACACTACACGCTCCTTAAACGCGCGGCATCGATTTTGTGGGTTCACGCCCATTATTTTCATCACGAGATCACGCGTCATGCTGCATCTGGCTGATTTTAAAAGTGACCTGCACCTTAACAGTTTCAATTAACTTAATCCCAAAATGACATTTTGACATCGTTCTACTGCTTCCTCTCTGGAAATCTATACACAACTGGTAGAACTGCCTAACTTTTGAAAATGTGATATTTAAAAAAAATATATATATATATATATATTAGATATTAGAATTATTTTAGATATAGCATGGTTAGAAGAAAATTGTGAAACATTTTTCATACTAGCTAATTTCATTTCAACGTACGTGCTAAAAACATTGAATTTATTACTACTTAGAATTTGCTAATTTACGGAATATATATTATTGATACAATTTATCAACGATGCCGCAAAATCCTAGGACACTGAATATTATTTAATAAATTCACGACATTTGAAATTCTTTGGTATAAATGATCGGTGTTATTTTTGCGTGTATAAGCGAGCGCAGTGCCAATAATAAACCTACGCTGGCGTCTGCACGCAAAAAAAAAAAAAAATTGCAATTACCTTCTGACGGATCTTTGAAAATTGTGCGACAGTAGCTGATAAATAAAATAAAAAAAAAAAATCATGTCGATCATGGTGGTAGAAAAGTCAACGTCTCCGAGCGTGCAAGCGCCCCGTCGTCGCGTCTGTTAGCGATCGTGTCCAATGCCGAGTTTCCGCGAATTCAGTAGTCATCGCCTAAAATCGCAAGTTAGCGAACGCGTTTTCAGTATCCAACCGTGTTCTTCCCCCCGTGTACGTCGGAAAAAGTAGTGGGAAGACAGCGAAGGAAAACGACGAACGAACAACGAAGAGACGAGAAGAGGGTTAAAAGTGGGGTGACGAGCAGTTCGAAGCTGATAGTCGATCGTACGCAGGCGCAGAAAATATAGACCCGCGTTCCGACAGTCGGAGCACGGCCACGGAGAGGTGTGCGCGGTTCTATGTGTGTCATGATTATTGCCCATTAAATTATCTTGCACACGTTGTGCGCGTTCTACTCTCACTCCCTGACACACGAAGCCCCATCATCAATGTATATGTACATATACACGTATATGTTGTATATATATGTACACATGATGTACACATATATATATATATATATATATATACACACACATGATGCACATATATCTCTATATACATCTGTATCGTGTACACGTACGCATTTGTTCCCAGCCAGACTGGCTCTCTATCTCTATATCCCTCTCTCGACCGACACAGCTCCACAGAAGCACGTCAATAACCCGTTGCCGCCTCGACATCATGCTGCATACAACAGTGCGTTTATAGCGCGAGCGCACACATGTGCTCGCAACACACTTAACCGACGCTTTTTTTATGAAACGAGTTTCGGAGCTTTCACCTGTTTCCATACCACCGGGCTCGGCTTCTCGGTTCTCTGGAACCCTTTACGCTCGCGTGTTTGCGCGTCCGTAGATGCACTTGAGCCGCCTGCACCGCTGCGCAATGGTTTTTCGACGACTCTGCTCTGCTACTCTCTTCGTCCTCTCTATCCGCATATTTCACACAATTCTTTTCAATTCTACTCCCTCCATGCCGAAGACAACATAATTTCCATCGAGATTGACGACGAAACGTAAATCGTCGTTAACGAATTACCACCGAGAAACGATGATGCGCGCGCTTGGAACTAATTGGGCCAGGATGCAATTACACGCGGAAGAGAGGATTTTTGTGTTGGCGCAGATGGGGAATTTATGAGACGAGAGATCGGCAGCCATTTCTCTCGAATATCGAGAATGGAGAGAATTTTCTAAAAATCCAAAAGAGAAACCACCTCAGCTCAGCTCAGAAGGACGACCTTTTGACGCGTCGATTTTTGCACTAATTCGATACTTGCATTTTTTCTTTCGGTTATTCTAGACAGAAATTTTTCGATAGCCAGTTGCGAATGCGAAAGCTGCTACGGTAATATAATAAGCACGGGCATAGCCTTTAGCCGGGCTTCTTTCTTGGGGACAAACCGGTATGTCTCTGTGCATCTGAAACGTACCCACCGACCGTGTAATACTGTTAACGCATTGCTGGCTGGCACAGCGGCAGCAGGTTTTTGTCAACCCGAACGGATCTGAACGGTCGGACGAAAAAGTTCTGACAAACGGAAATTGCTAACGTGGCGAATTATTGAACCGTGGCACCTGGCCACGTATACACGCCCCGCATGCGTGTGTGCGTGCGTGCCATACGTGTTCGCGTATTGATGTATTTATGTTTTTGGATTCGTGTATGTGTCTCGATGATAGCGGGAAAGAGGGAGGAAAATAGAGGAGAAAATGCACGGTAGAACACGCATTTGAAAGTCGTCGGAGCATGTGGGACGTGCATGTGAAATGCAGCGCGACGAACACGGCGGCGTAAGTTGGTAAAAAAAAAAAAACGGTTTATCGGCAACGTCGATGGCAAATTCAGCGGTCGATCTGGCAGACACTGCCGAGCGTCGTGCTCGCAGAAATGTGATTGGAAAGCACGGTACGACATTTCGGTAATTTGACGCGTCGCGAGATATGGAATCATTCGCGAGGATAAGAAATGGGGAGAGGACTGGATATTATTGTATTTTCAAAGGAGCAAACAAAATATATAATCCAAGTGTTAAAATAAAAACTGAATGAACTTGATAAATTCAAGGAGCTCTCCTTGATTCACTGATCATTATTTTAACTTTTTATAGATCATCGTCAGAGCTTACTACACATACGCACAAACGTAATATGTAGTCCTACATATACATTCAGAAACAAACAAAAATGTCCAGTGGGTTGTGATTTTGTTCCACATCGCATAATTATATTTTGCTGAATATACTTTTGTCCTAATCATCTAAGTACCTGTTTTTTAACCTCCACTCAGTTTGTGGAAGGGACTATATATATATATATATATGTTAGAAATATGAAATTACCTGCGACATTGTGTTGATGATGATTATAAGTAAGAGGAACGGAGTGTAATGCCCTGGCAGACCATTTTCTGTGTCTGGAATCTTCGTCGTCGTCGTCAGCTTGTTGGCCATCCTCTCCTAAGAAGTGTACCTTCTCATACCTGTCCAGATACCTGAAATAACAAACGACTCTGTTACAATGAACTGAATCAATTGTGTGGATATACTTTGAGATATTCTATTATATAATATCTAGATTATACTCTGTAATCAAATACGTTGTATTAATAGACAATTTATTAATACTCTGAAATAATTATATCAATCTGAAAATACCTTAATTATAGTCGAATTATTAGAATTAATATGTTCCCTTCGTTCTCTTCGACGATTCTTTCTCTATAGCTGATCTTACGGACATAAAAGACCTAAAGTAAACCTAAACGGAATACAAATGTACGCGATGCTTTGTGTACGTGTCCTCTTTAACGAATGCTAATGGCCCGAGAAAATATGACTCGAACGTATTGCCTTTGACAACCATTTCATTCCATTTTCATTCATCCACTTCGTGTGTTTCGTCAGCTCCTTCGTTTCTCTCGCGTCGAAACGCGTCGAAATCCATATACGAGAAAGAATCTCTCGCAGTTAAATAAATGAACTGTCTGATACATGCTAGTGAAATATGAAAGTAAGACGCAAATCTTAGAGGAATAATATTGCGCCCAGAGCGTGTATCGATTAGTATTATTTCAATAATACGCGGACGTTTATTTATTTAAGAATACAAAAACCGCACGAAATGCGTATAAAATGAAATGAAATGAAATGGAGCACACCTCCACGATATATATATGTAAATGAAAGGAGTTTTCTTTCTGATACATAAGCATCCACGGTCTATTTCGTTACATATTCCCTTTCCGTCGCTACCTAATCGCAGCCACTATCTCTTCACAAATGGACGCACTTACGAGAATTATAACTTCACAGTTGCTCCCTCCTATTTCTGGCACGTGTGCTAATCTACCGTTGATAACACACAGCAGACATTCTCTTCGGGAGAATCGTTAATCTAATAAAAACCTTTCCCCTGCAGAACCACGAACCAGCACGGAACCAAGCAGACTAACCGCCACCGGCAACAAATAAGTCGCATGTGCGACGAAAACAGTCTTGCAGAGTGAAGTTGGAAGTACCCAAGAATGATAATAATAATAATAACGATAAAAGGAAGAGAGAGAGAGAGAGAGAGAGGAGGGATATATATATAGAGAGAGAGAGAGAAGATAGAAAGAGGGGATGTAAGAAGAGAGAAGAGGATAGTAGATGTAGTCGTGGGTGGGCGAAAGAAAATAGTGGGGGTAGGTGTAGTGGATCCATTCATGCACCAACGTAGAGTACGGAAAGGTGCAGGCGTTGGAGCACCCGGTCAGAGCCTGATTGGCCGTTGCTCGGTGCAGACTGAGTATAGACACTTTGACTACTGGCCGACTCTGTCCGTAGACCACCACACTTCGTGTGCTGTAGTATAGATCGCGAGTATTATGTAGTAGGAAACGTCTGCTACAGCGTGTGCTACTGGTGCTGCTACTGTTGGTGGCACTGGTGAACTCTTGGTGACTGTGGCATCCGGCAGGAGTCACGTGTTCGCCACATTCTGCGTCGATCAGCTATGAATGAATCTCGCTGCTTTGGATCTCGCGCCGTTGTGAACACACACACACACACACACACACATACACACACCACACACACACACGTGACTCTACTCAGCGTTTCCGAGAGTTGGTTTTCCCAACATTTCGAGAATCCTCGAGGCTAATTTCCACTTGTGTGGTTAGCAAGTGCCAAGGTTTTTTTAGATTCGTCGAAAGATCAAGAATTCGTATAACGATTTTGTCTTTACTTTTTCCCCTTCTTTTCTATTCTTGATTTTCTCCCTTTCTGTAGCTCAAATAGCATCGTTGAGATAAATTATTAAAATTTAAGGTATTTAATATTATAATTAAGGTATTATATTATGTTATGTTATGTTATATTATATTATATTGTATTATATTATATATTATATTATATTCAGGTATATTATATAATATAATATTGTATGTATATTATAAGGTATATAACATAATATTAAGGTATTTAATATTATAATTAAGGTATTTCCTTTCTTTCTGCCACAAATAGCATTGTTGAGGTAAATTATTAAAATTTAAAATATTTAATATTATAATTAAGGTATTATATTATATTATATTATATTATATTATATTATATTATATTATATTATATTATATTATATTATATTGTATGTATATTATATTATATTAAAGTATATTATATAATATAATATTAAGGTATTTAATATTATAATTAAGGTATTATATTATAATTAAGATATTTCCTTTCTTTCTGTCTCAAATAGCATCGTTGAGATAAACTATTAAAATTTATAATATAATATTAAGGTATTTAATATTATTTTTATTTTATTACACTCTCCGCGATTAAAGTATTAATAGTCCTCGATGGCCCAACGATATCAGTTAAGAGTTACTTTTTATCCCCTTCGTTCCATTTGTCCAATATTCCACCATCAGCCATCAATCCACTTATATTGTAACAGTGTATCGAAATATGCAACTTCTTTTTACCACTAATATCGATGAAAGATGATATTTTTCAAGGGCAAAGATGAGACAAAAGTACCTAAAAAGAGAAAAGAAATACTTTTGATCGTGAAGATTAGCAATTACCACCACTCGATCTGCTAATGATGTCACGGGGAGCATGATGGTCAACGATGGCAGAATTAATTAACACTTTCACAGCTTGTAATTTCCTGCCTTCCGTGAAACTGAAAGCCACTTGAAAAGGAGTGAGGGTTTGCTAAAGCTGGTTGTCGCCAGTTTCTGTCGTTAACAGAAGAATATGAATTATAACGTTCGCTCAACTTAATCCAACGTGTTATTTCGAGTGACAATAAAAGAAAAAAAAAAAAAAAAAAAAAAAAAAAAAAATTTTAAAAAAAAACAATTAAAAAAGAATTTAGTTTANTGAATGATTGAATTATATTGAACTTATGATATACATGTTTTTCTGTCGATCGCAATAGCTGTGTATACATTTATCAATGTCACAATTGTGAATGCTTTAATTAATACGTATTTATTAAATACGACACAAGGAAGTATTATAGTGAAAATAATTGTGGTAACTAATTAATGATAAAAACCTGGTTTCTAACACTACAAAAGAACTCGAACTTCGTCAAGTTCAGAATTATACACAATTTTCGTTGGATATAGGTGATCAACGTGTTCTTCAGTATACATGCAAGATTTCTTTCGATGCTATGAGAGATGCTTTACATTTCTTCTTCAATACTTGTCGAATCGATCTGTAAAAATAGCACGTTATATTGTATTTTTGTACAGAAGTTCTTATTTCTTGTGGACTTCAGTTAATGGGCTCTAGTTTGCAACAAGAACTATTATAACACAGAAGTAAATGATGTTGAATGTTTCATTCATCCTTGAAGCTACATAACATGTATTATGGATCACGCTGTTTGAACTGTACGTCGAAGCATAACTGTACACACCAACTTGAAGTCAACTTTGATACGAACATTTATAAGTAAACGTGGCAATCAACGCGTTAACATCGTGACGACACTTTCTAGCTTCGGTTCATTTCTACACTTTATTTACTATCATCATACCACCTTAATTAGAATCGTCTACGACACACACATATTTAACACGTTCCGTGCCACGTGTACCACCGGTGGTACACGCAGTCATATTTAATTTATTTATTTCTTGCACTCGAACTGATCGCAGCGCCACGTGTACCACAAGTGGTACACGATGTGATAGCTACTCTAAACAAGAGAACTACTCTAAACAAGAGAGCTACTCTAAACAAGAGAACTAGTTATCGATTGATGTAATGAAAGATTGTGTGATAATTTTAATAATAACTTTAGTCAAAATGTCAAATGGCCTGAACGACAGCAGAAGGCAAAAATGGTTTGGCACGGAACGTGTTAAGAAAATGTTGCAGATAATTCTACGACTGAGGTCAACTTTTGTCAAGGCAATTATATATTTATCTATACACTATACTATATATGTACTTTATAATCATAGTAATTCATTGTGTATATCGTAAAATAATGACATGTCCTTACGCGGGTTGCAAATTCTAGCTCGTGTTGTAGATTCGTAGAAGATTAAATATAATATTCCATGTGACACGCTACACTGTGCTCACCACCGTAATAAAATATTCAATATGCAAAAGCAGCGGAGTCTTCGAAGTTGTAGAAACTACCATGCTCTATGTATATAAACCATGAATTTCTCGGCGTGCCAAGAAAAACGCTGTGTTTACAAGTGCAGAACGAAGAGAACAAGTGCTTCTTGCTTGTAGATAGCTGACGCTCGACACAGCAGCTTTGTTACTTGGAACAGTTTACTCCGAATATGTTAAATACAGATCGGTAACGGTTTTATCGTCTAGACTTATTTCTTCACATTTTTATTTCCACGAAGCTTATGTCTGTTAGTGGTGGAACTACGAGAACTGTAGAAAATCCATTGTTTCATACTCTCGAATTGCTTGAACACAGTTGACAATTGCGTAATTTAATTCACGTTGAAATCCCTGCTAATGGGACAATCTACATCTGTTCAGTAACTCGTGGATATTTAATTAATATTCACACGCGTTTAAGATCATTTATATCATCCTCCTGAGATCTATTGCTGCAGATCTAGAGATCTGTGTCTCAGATAGGGAGGGCAGTTGAACAGAAGTAATAAAAGTATCAAGTTGCGAAACTGCAATATCAAATATTTATTCAAATAAAGGACTCGATGGAAGAACAATAGAAATGAATTCTTTTTCCAGGGGAAAAAAAAGCAATACATAGCATACGTTATATTTCTCTGGAAGAAGAATGGCAAAATGGCATGAACTTTTCTTCCTAGTAACAACGTTCAATGCTTGAACGTACAAAGATTTGCAGTACAGTTTCGTACAAGTTAACACTTCAGTTAACGTACAGGTTCTTTCTAGATAACTATACTACTCTATACAAGTTAATTACTTATAAATCGATGATGCAATGGAATATTTATCTTTAGTCCAAAGCATCAAATGAAAAGTCGAGCTTAAAAAAAAAAACAGCTGGAAACATGTTTTCAAAGACAGTCTTTTGTGCCATTTCCCTTCCGAGAGCTCGGAATTATGGCACCACGTACGCTTAATGTTGGCCAATAGCAGCCACAGTGCAATTTTTGATATGAAACTGTATGAAAATGTATCGTTGCCTTAGGCTGTCGAGCCTCGCGATCGCGTGAAGTGAACAGGGAGAGAGTGGCCGCCGAAAGAGCCGGCGAAGAAGAAGCGACAGAATCGACCGGCGTCCTTGTTTGCAAGCGGCGCACGGTGGTAACAAGGTTGCACAGAGAGAGCTTAATCGGGGGGAGAGAGGAGGAGAGGAAGAGAGGACGAGAGAGAGAGAGAGGACACCGACTCAGGAACCACGTGGCTCTCGTCAGTATGAATGAATGAATGAACGAATGAATGAATGAACGAACGAACGAACGAACGAACGAACGAACGAACGAACGAACGTACGTACTATACGATACGGAAAATGCCGACGGTGGTGGGGCGTAGGTAGCAGAGAGTGTTCCGATACGCGGTTGCCGACAGTACGGCAAAACGTCGCCGCTCTCCTACTCTCTCGTAGACGCTCGCGGACTGCCAGAGATAGTGGAGCATCGCGACGATCGACGCGTTTTTCTCCCGAGTCGAGATTTTTCGGGCAAACCTTATTTTTCGCTCGCTTGAAGTGGCTCCAAGTAATTCCCATCGCGTGCTGTTCCTCAAGAATCTTCAATCTTTGGCGAGATTATGTTAAATAATCGTCGATCGATACCGATCATTTTCATCTCGTTGTTAAACACGTTTGTGTTCACCGGTCACGAGTTAACTCGCGTTTGCATTAACTTTTTTGTAATTTTTCACAGGGTAACACAGGGTCTTCGTAGTATTCAATCGTGTTCATTTTATTGTTAAATTATTTTTATCGACCGGTCACACGAGTTAACTTGTGCTTGCATTAGCTGTTTTAATTTTTACCCACTCACAGGGTAACACAGAGTCTTCGTTGTATTCAATCGTGTTCATTTTATTGTTAAATTAATTTTATCGACCGGTCACACGAGTTAACTTGTGCTTGCATTAGCTGTTTTAATTTTTACCCACTCACAGGGTAACACAGGGTCTTCGTCGTATTCAATCGTGTTCATTTTATTGTAAAATTACTTTCATCGATATTTAGGTCTTTATGTGCAATCTTAGTGCGAACTTTTCAATGAACTATACGCAGACGCTTTATCTCACTGTCCGATTGTCTGATTTTGAAATATATTATAGCGACGTGGAAATTGATAGTTTATCACACCATAAAAAAAAAATTACTAATATATTACAAGTATAAAATATAACACATTTATATAAGAGATATACAAAGTTTTCTTTTTTAAATCCATTCTGTATAAATAAAGTATATTGAAGTTTATCTAGATTCTTTCATGAGACATAATTTCTGTGTCGACAATGTGTTAAATAAGAAATTGAAATAAATAATGTAAAGACGGTAAAATTTGTTACGAAACTCTCGTCACTATGAATCACAACGATTAACCCCGCTTATTGTTGTTCAAATAACCGGTAACTGAGGCTTAATTATCCCATTTGTTGCATTTAGTTATACAAACACGGATTTGATAATTTCAGGCATTCATCCTATAGATCTTACTTAAACTCACAAAACCAACGAATATTATTTATTTTTTTCTACGACAAAAATTTTCCAATTGTCGAACCAAAGCTGAATAGAATTTCTAGAACGAAAAGAACTAAGAAAAAAAGGGAATATTTGAACAACTCACTATAGTTATAGAAATCACTAACAGTTGTTTCTAACTTAGCTCTCGGGCACGAATATAATATAAGACTAAAATCGAAGAATATATCTGAAAAAAAATATATACATGCCACCTCGCGCGATTCACTTGCTTTTCGCATGATGTACGAGGCCGACCGAGATGCCTTCTGAAATAAAGTGATCGATGGCAGTGTTTCAGCCACTTACCTAAGGTAAATTTGTTTAAGGCCAACCCCGCTGTTCACGCAGCCGTTGGGTAGATGGAATTGTTCGCATAACGATGCCCACTCGTTTCTCGTATTCACCTGAAACACACGAAACAACAAAGACCGTTTCAGTACATTCTGGCAACAAAGAGAAAGTGGAAGGAAAACTATGAATCTCTCTTTCGCTTTATCCAAAGATACGAACAAATATTTCAAAGTAGCTACTTCGAATTGATACTACAAAGTAGCTAATTCTGCTACTTCGAATTGATACCTGTTTGATTGGAACGCCACTGAAAAAGAAAAATGAGATTTGCTCGCAAAAGCCCACATTTTTAACCCTTTCGGTACGAGCGCCGGATATATCCGGCATCCATCTGCTGACCTGTGTGTACTTATATAATTAACAGAATTTAATATAAATGTCTTTTAATATTAAAACTAACGATATTTGTCAGACGAAGCATTGCTTTATTAAGCACAGTTATTAAACGCTAAGGAAAATTATTATACACAAGAGAACTATGTGTGCATTTACGGAGTATCACGGCGGACACAGCGCTCGTACCGAAAGGGTTAAATGTTCATTTTAACATTCCGTGGAATGTTCACCAACTAGCTGAAATATATCGTGTCGTTCTAATGTATATAATATATACATATTACATATTACATATATATACATATTACATATTATATATATTATATATTATTATATATATTATATATTTATATTTATATATATATTTATATATTTTTATTTATTCATTATATATTATATTATATATATTATACATATTATTATATTATATATACATATTACATATTATATACATATTACATATTATATATATACATATTACATATCATATATATACATATTATATATATACATATTACATATTATATATATACATATTACATATTATACATATACATATTATATATATACATATTACATATTATATATATACATATTATATATATACATATTACATATTATATATATACATATTATATATAATATGTATATATTATATACATATATAATATGTATATATTATATACATATATAATATGTATATATTATATACATATAATATATACATATAATATATACATATTGAAATATATCAACGTTCTAAAGAAACGCTTATTCGCGCTTTCGCTTGAACGTGATTCATACAACAACATACACTTCACAACATACAGTTCACAACTATGGNATATACATATATAATATGTATATATTATATACATATATAATATGTATATATTATATACATATATAATATGTATATATTATATACATATATAATATGTATATATTATATACATATATAATATGTATATAATATATACATATAATATATACATATAATATATACATATTGAAATATATCAACGTTCTAAAGAAACGCTTATTCGCGCTTTCGCTTGAACGTGATTCATCAACAACATACACTTCACAACATACAGTTCACAACTATGGACAAACGTAATTTTTGCAACATCTGTTGCGCGTGAACGCAGACGTAGCATCAACGAAGTCGTCTGTCGCACCAAGTCCGACTTTCTTCCGACGAGAAATCGCGTCACGCTCGCGTCATACCGCCTCGTATCGAAGAACGATGCAAACGTGACGACGCGCTTTGGATATGGGAACGAACGAACGGACCGATCGACGAAGAGGAATATTCGAGGCGGCCGAGCCAACGTAAACGACTCGGCGCTTGGCCAACGAGTTTGCGGTTCCGCTCCGTGAAGAAAACTCTTCGACGGATCCCTCTTCTTTTTGCGGCCGAATCTGCATGCAAGGGAGGAACGAAAGAAGGCGAAGAGGGTACCGATCTGTCGATGCCGCGAGACGAATACAGAAGGTAGGGATTAATAGGACGAGGGTGAGTGCGGATTCTTAGGGAATTCCTGGTGGCGGGACACGAGATAAAACGTGCCGCGGCGGTGCATAAATTTCTTGGATTGCGCTGTAAAAAAGAAAGAAAGAAAGAAAGANACGTTTTACAAACTTAAATCAGAAAATTGAAATAATGCTAATTAAATTAAATTATACGATGTGGTTTAGCACGTTACAAATTATCTCAGAAAATGGACTATATCAAGATGCTTTACAAAGCTTAGGCATTAACCCATTAAGAATTAAGCTTATGTTTTTTCAATCAATTTATATTGTATATTCTATTTATATTCTATTTTTCAATACTGGGACTACAAGACTGGAACTTCAATTAGCTTAATATCTTTTTATGATTGTCTTTCATCTAGATTCTACAATTTTATTAAATTAAAAAAAAAAAAAGATTGAAGTATTTATGATGTTATAATAAACTAAATTGCTTGGATCTTTAATGGGTCAAGCCATTTACTACTGATTTAAAAATCTTACTTGAAGAGGATTGAATGATGATTTTCAATGTGCAAAAACGAATTAAGCACCTGATCGGTAGGGTGATATCACGTGTAACTTATACTACTTAAAAACGTAGAATGTGACAGAGTGGTCTGAATGATTTGATCATAGAATTTGAGATTGAATGCATTCGAATGCTAGAAATTAAACTAAATAAAAAGAACAGATTGCTCGACGATAGGGAAATTAAGTCATTTGAAAAAAGCAGTTTTTTAACCAATATAACATAAAAATTCACAATATGTATATTATAGATGGAATACGCTCATTTCTTCAATCTAGTGTTTGCAATATTGTGATACAATTTCTTTGTTGAATAGAAGGAAGAATATTATACTTAAATTTTAGTTAGAACAAATTAAAAAATGACTGATATTGATCACATTTAATGATGTGGGAATGATATCTACGCCGATGATGTATATATTTTAAAATAAAAAATTTTTTTTTATTGTATGTATAATATAAAATATAAGAATAATGGAGTAAAAACAATTTTTCCATTTACTTTATTTATTTTTATTGAGGGCATTCTTTGTGAACTTTATATTTTACAGATCTGCAATAATGGTTTACGACAGAAATGATTTAAAAGTATAAATTAAAATACAGAAACAATAATTCAAATAAAAAGGTGATCGTATGATTTTAAAATATAAGATGAGTGTGAGAACACATTCATGCACAACATACTAAAACTATTTGTTAGATCTTTTCTCATTCAGTATATTGCCTGAGAATTACAATATGGGCCGTGTTGAAAAAAGAAATTGAAAAAAATGACTAAAAAAATAAAAATGCACATGTGTATAAATATGGACTCACCTTTATCCATCCGCCATGGGCAGTAACGACAACGTACAACAAATACAGATCTATATCTTTTCCATTAATTTTCGGATTTTTCTTGAATGGAGTCCTGAAAAATGTAAAATATACATAAAATGATGGATAAATAGACAATGGTAATGTTTATAAAATATAGAAATAGTGATACAAAATGAATTTATTTAGAATTTTATTTATTTCGTTAAATAGCAAAAAAAAAAAAAAATATTAATTTGCTTTTGTATACGAACAATTGCACATTCATATGATATAAAGATATGATAAGATGATGACCTATTAATATTATAAATAGTATTGTATTATGCCAAATTCATGTATTCATTATATGTATATATTAACATAGTAAAAGATACACAAAATTAGATAAATTATACAAAATATACGAATACACGAATTCAGTGACAGACAGACGCAGGTTCTGCTTCCTACTGAGGTTAAGATAACTCGCTTAGTATAACCGAGAAATACCTTGCTTCCGTTTCCTAAACTAATAAAACATGAACAATGACGTAACAGCGGCGTTTTCGCACGAAATGATTTACAGTGATTTGATTGTCCGTGTATTTTCACATTAGTGCTAAAAATCCAACAGAATCAAACAGAAAAAAAGCATTAGCGTTCACAACAATCGCGATATCGAGCGACATAATTGGACTGAAAAAAAAGAAAGAAAAAAAAATCAACAAGTTAATCATAATATTGTTCGTTTCAATCGAACGTAACCTCAATCGCAATAAGATACGCGACCGATAATCGTCGATAAAGAAAAACATGAAACACACGTAAACAAATAGCTCGCACAAAGGCAAGTCTCTCTGAGAAACTTTAAACTAAGCGTACATAACCTCAACTCTGTCTTCTACACTCTGGGTAGGCAACGCTAACCCGATTTACTTTCGAATCGTCGCAAGAATGATGGAACATGAATGTGTTGATAGTTCTCTATCTATCAATGGATCGACGAGAAAAAATTGTAAAAAAAAAAAAAGAAAATAATAATAACTATCGGTGAGAGAGAGAGAGAGAGAGAGAGAGAAAGAGAGGTAATTAATACAATGATAAAACGGAAACGATGGAAATCGACTTACCCTCTAGTCTCATGGAAGTGACGGAGGTCCTTAAGGAAGTTTTCCCTCTCCCTCTCATAGGTGACGGGGTCCTTGTTGAGGATCTTGGCCATATTCGCGAGTGATAGAGTGCGTGGGCGTGCTAATCGGGGTGTGCTCTGGGTTTACAGGGCACGTAGGGGCAGCAGGCAGAAAAAGAGGTGCACATGGGCGCTCATGAGAACACATTTACGCCAGGAGCGTCCTGGTGCTATGAGAGAGATGGATACGCGAGGACGAGGACGACCACGGGTCGACACGGGGTCGCGACCCGCTCCTGACATCGGGTCGTCTTGTCCTGGCCCAAAGTGTCGGCCGGTGGCCTCTCTCGCGCGCGCGAAACCAGCGAGACAGCAGCGGCTTTTCCCTGCCGCGTACACCGCTTCCCCGGGTCCCCGCACCAATATACACTAGCTACGGTGTCCCTCGCTGTGCACACTCAACTCTCGGCCGCGTGGGGAAAAATCCGAATGTGTACACGTAGTTCCACACACAGTAGTCACTACCGATCAACCGAGCGAACCGTGTTACGGGCACGGGGCCGCAACGCGACTTTCCTCGCGGCCCGATCGATTCACCTGTCACTTGTCAACGATACCGTTCGGATACGTTGCGCCACGCACTCGTACCAACGATGCTCTTCAACCGAGCGAACTACCGAATTCACCTGCGCGGCTCAACGCAAAGCGGCTCGACCGACTCGAGAGCGCGTTTCCCTACGAGCGAACGCTTGACGTGCGCCCGTATATCAAAATGGCGTCTTCTCCTGCCTGGCATCCATTGGCGAAGCCACAGCCAATTTCCCGTACGCTGCGATAGCTACGGCCAGCGCCGACCCTACACACCGCGACACCGTTTCCGCTAACACACCTCGTACCGCACGCGGCACACCCTCGCACACTCTACGTCATTTCACGCGCGACACCGCGTTGTCCCAACCATACCACAGCCTAGCCCTCGCCGCTTTTTTACCCTCGCCGAACCGTACAAACAAAATCCCGGGTCGCGCAGTATTTTTACTTTCAAAATGGTGTGGACCCCCCTCAAGTCAGTGGCGCACCGTTTGAATTGATCATACGCTTCGCCGGTAGAGGCGCGACCTACTCTGACCTATTGTACCGACATCTGTCGACTCTACGGTGTTACCATCAATTTTAAAGCAAAAGATTCTCATACCAATGCGCATGCTCTTTTATGAATCTTCTTTTTTTTTTCTCTTTAATTCTATTCTCTACCAGTTCCAGTTAACTTTGTTCTCTTCTGTATCTATGCGTTGAACGTTCTTCGATGATAAGCGTTAATCTGTTATTTGTAACCTGTTTTTCTCAAGACGAATATTCGTAACTTGCACCTTTCTAATACCACGTTCGGTGTACTACGTTCGTTGTTTTAAGTTCATTTCACAAATACGTATTCACTGATAATTTCGTTGGTCTTTCAAAATTCATCAGTGTCCAATTTGAAAGAATTAGGATGGCAGAAAGATATCAATCAACGTCAGTATGATTCGCGATATTTACTATTGAAAACTTCGTCGCGCATTATAACCTTTTTACGAATTCTCATAAATGCGAAACCGCCATGACATTGTTCGACCAATAGCTAAAACTTCCAAAAAGTAGTTGTAACATTAGTAAATTACATTGGTAACAAATTTGTATGCACTGATCTCTTACGGCTTACATTTGATATTTGTCAATATCAAAAATCAAAAATTATTTACTCCAATATATCTTGAACATAAACACTCGTTTCTATGAAAACGGATCACAAGTCAAATTGTAATTACAAACTTCTTTTTTTCCTTNAAATTGTAATTACAAACTTCTTTTTTTCCTTTTTACAAACAGAATATGAATATCAAATTGTTAGAACTATATGAATTAATAAATTTTATATACTATTATTATCTGTTTGTATAAATTAAAAATGAATAAAAATTTCTATTAATATAGTAATGTTCAAACTTAACCAATTCTTTGTTTAGAGCGCGATAATAATACAATTTGATTTCATTCCATGATCTATTTTTTCATTGAAAATGGTTTATAAACGTAAAAAATATCATAGAGGAGATACACATTTCCATGATCTATTTTTTCATTGAAAATGGTTTATAAACGTAAAAAATATCATAGAGGAGATACACATTTAAAGAAAAATTGGCGAACTAAAAGAAGAACGAAAGATTTAGACGAGGTATAACCTAATTTGTTAAATCTAACCTAACTTATCGTGTGTCACATGGGTACATATGATCGGCAATTATTATCCGATATTCTTTATTTTAGATTAATGAAGATTTGAATGATAAAAATGTAGAAAAACTGCTAAATCAAGAAGTAGACTTGGATAAACCAGGAGCAGGTCAATACTATTGTATTCATTGCGCGTGAGTGTTTATGTTACATATTATACATCGTTTCAAATGATATAACCTTTCAATATATATTACTTTGTAATATTTACATTCATTACTTCTGCATTTAAATAGTTACATTTGATATTTTAATATTTTTATTCTCGTATTATGAATATTCAAATGTATTGAAGAATTCATTTTCTTTTGCAGGAGATATTTCATAAATGATACTGCTTTAAGTGATCATTTTACGACAAAAGTTCATAAACGCAGATTGAAAGCCCTTGAATTAGAACCATATTCTATCGAGGAATCAGAGAAGGCAGCTGGTAAAGGAAATTACATTGCGCCACAAAAAAGAAAAATCGATACAATAAGTCGAGACAATTATAACATGAATGTTGAAATAGATAATTCATCAAAAGCTAAACTAGCAAAGATGGATGCATAAAAATTAAGTTTTGTAAGAAACAAAATCCACAAAAAAGAAAAATCGATACAATAAGTCGAGACAATTATAACATGAATGTTGAAATAGATAATTCATCAAAAGCTAAACTAGCAAAGATGGATGCATAAAAATTAAGTTTTGTAAGAAACAAAATTTGTTTTTGAATCGACAAATTCGCACAGGCGCAAGTAATTGTAAAAATTTATAAATATTTAAAATGGCAAATTGTGTACTACATTTTATAAGGAAATGTACAGCTCATAAAACACATAATACTTCAAAATTTGTCAATGTGCTATTGACTTTTAAAAGACAATATACTTCCACTTTGTTTATTTCAAATGTCAAAGGCAAAGAATATTATTCATTTTTACAACCATATATAGATTTCGATGAAAGATTAACAAATCTTGAAAAACTACAGCAAAACTTAACAAGACGGGGATTGAATTTGGATGTTAAAGATGTTAAAAGTATGTGGGAATTTTACAAATCTGTACACGTAAATAAATCTAAATTAGAGTTGAGAAGTCAGGAGATATCAGACAAATTGGTTCCTTTGTTCAAAAAGGAAAATTTAACTACAAACGAACAAGCGGAATTTACGAAATTAAAATTGCAAATCTCGGTGATAAAGTATGACTTAAAAATGATTAAAGATACTCTTCAGGAACTAAACGAAAGTATTTTGGTAAAAATGTTTCAATTACCGAATGAATTGGATGGGAAAACGCCTATCCAAGGTCCTGTTGTATTAAAACGTGTTAATTCCTTAAATGAACCTCCACACTCTGATAAGAAGAATCACATCGAAATTGGGAAACGTCTTGGTTTATTGGAATATAGAAACCCAATGCAATATTATCTATGTAACGATGCAGCTCTTTTTGAACTTGGTGTATTAAGTTATGCTGGGAAAATATTCAGCGCGGATAATATGATTAGAGTGGCCGGTGCAGATTTTAGCCGTAGCTTAGTGATAGACGGCTCTGGTCTTAATCATGAAGATCCTGCCGATGCTTTTATAATAGACAATCATTCCGATGTAGATAAGGATTCCCCAAATCGTATGCACCTTGTTGGAGGTGCAAGTCTAATTTCATTTTTGGCAATGCATGCAAAACAATTAATAAATCCAACTCATTTTCCAGTAGCATACTTTTCCACTGGCAGGCAGTATACTCCGTTTCGACCAGGTTCTAACCCAATTGGTTTGTTCACTGTTTGCCAAGCTTCAGCTGCACTTGCATTTGTATTAGTCAAAGACGGAAAAAGTAAAGAGTACAATGAACAATTTGAAAGATTATTAAACACTGTGTGTAAATTATATGACAATATATGCGATCATTATCAAATTGTGCAACGGTCTTCTTCAGAATTGCGACCTTGGGAATCAATGCGTGTATCCTTTGAATTGTGGTCACCTTTCTCGAAACAATATATCGAAGTTGGCCATATATCTGCGTATGGTGAATATTTTAGTAAAAGATTACTCATTGGATATAAATCGACAAATGAATTAGCCTTCCCTTCTGTGATATCTGGCACTGTATTGTCGGTACCACGTCTTCTAGGATGCTTATTGGAACAAAATCCTGATAAATTTGTTATTCCACAGAAAATCTTAGAATATACGCCCATAGAGAATACTTCTCTTTAAGTTTAAAAAATGAGATTCTAAATACTTGTTTTTTGCACTATAGTTTGTACATACTTTTCGATGTATGTATTTTGATTTTATTCGTATATACGTAGTATTATATATGTGTATATATTTTGTCAAAATAAATATAGATAAAAAATAAATTTTTATTTTTTTTTCAATACCTAATAAAGTCATGTAAATATCTGTACTGTTTATTTTTTATTAGATTATTTTTATACTTACATTGACTAACCGGGCAACCAATGCTTTTTCGTGTCACATTCTACCATATCAATTTAAGCAGGTCTTGTCCGCAGTGCTACTAAATTTTAATTAATAATTTATAGCAACTGATTTGAGCAATGTATTTAAGACTAATAACGTGAATTATTAAATGAAATAATTCATTTAATCCTTTAATCATAATAGAAAGGTTGTGAAAATTAAATAATGTTTAGAAATATTTATATCATAGTATTATAGCACAGACGAAGTCTGTTATATTTTTAAATGAAATATATTTTATTAATTCTTTTATTAATCTTTAATCATAATAGAAAGGTTGTGAAAATTAAATAATGTTTAGAAATATTTATATCATAGTATTATAGCACAGACGAAGTCTGTTATATTTTTAAATGAAATATATTTTATTAATTCTTTTATTAATATTATATTTTTATATTATTAAATGAAATAATTCAATTTAATTCTTTAATCATAATAGAAAGGTTGTGAAAATTAAATAATGTTTAGAAATATTTATATCATAGTATTATATTTAATTCTTTTATTAATATTATATTTTTATATTATTAAATGAAATAATTCAATTTAATTCTTTAATCATAATAGAAAGGTTGTGAAAATTAAATAATGTTTAGAAATATTTATATCATAGTATTATAACACAGACGGAGTATATACCTAGATTCAGACTCGTCTGTGGTAACACATATATTCATACATGTTGAAATCAGTATTAAAAATCGATATGCCTTTGTCTTGTCACGAAAATTTGATATTAATTTCTTGAATTGCTTATGCTGTTTGAAGATCTAAAAGATTAATACATACCATGAAAGAATTTGGAGAATTACCGATTCGAATACGAAAAGTCGTGTACTTTACCTTATGTTCAACGCATCAAAGACCTTGGGCAAAAGCTATTTCTCACGGATTACCAAATTTTTTTAAATGGTCAGGGCGTGCTATGATACCAATGGCTCCAAGTAACATAAATTACTTTCAAAATTATTAGAAAGAATTCTTGAGAAAGAAGGTTTGCATTTATTTCTTTTTTTTTTTTTTTTTGTTTTTTTTTTTTGTAGCATTCCTATTAACATTTTGGTTGATGAAGTGGTCCGTTGCGGAAAATAAAAGATCAAAAAGAAAGAATCCTAAACTGTACGAAAAAGATACATAGAAAGAATAGAATGGATCGAGTTAGTTATTCTTGTTCTACTATTTTGTTTGCAATTTTATATTAAATATCGTGTTTTTCATATGTATTCATATGAAAAATAATTCGGTCAAATAAACGTATTATCTAATATAATCGTTCAATAATATATTTTATTCAAATTAAACATAAATAACGTAAATAAGGCATTAAAATATCGTTAGTAATCCAATGCACAAATCAAAGCTACACCTCTTTTGATCCAATGAGCTTGCGGTTGTCGACTAGGAATTTCCATCGGTAGTACAAAATTTGTTGAGTGACCGGTTGTACTCAACGTCCCTGCTCGATCGATTGTTTTGTACACCGGGCAAATGTAGATTCCATCAGGCTGTTTGTGATGCACCTCCGGCAAAAGTAAAATCGGAGGCATGTCTGCGCGAAGATATTTACGTGATAACTTGAAATTAAATTATTAGATGCAGAGTTTGATTAAGTTGTACGTACAATGTATATTATTAATAACAATTGTAAAATCATCAGTTTGTGATGTATAGAACATGTTCAATGAAATTTGTGAATTCACCGAAGAACAGCAAATAAGAAATCTGAAAGATTCTTCCTGCGGTCCAATGATAATAAATATATTTTCAACATGTACATGTAAAATGTATTTCGTATTGAACATTATTATATTCTATATGAAATTCATTTAACATGTGCAATTTTTATTTATATTTTATTTAAATTGCTCATTCCAATGATAATAAATATATTTTCAACATGTACATGTAAAATGTATTTCGTATTGAACATTATTATATTCTATATGAAATTCATTTAACATGTGCAATTTTTATTTATATTTTATTTAAATTGCTCATACTTTTTTTATTTATATTCTTCAAAAAATTTTTTTTTAAGGATATCAACTGCTACAAGCAAAACACTCACCTTAATTAAGATAAAATTATCATGATCAGAGTTGATAAGAATACATGTCGAGAGTTGAAAAAAATACAATGTTTATAATATTTCTTTCGATATTATTATACTCACTAGTATATAGTTCCTTAGGCAAAGATTCGTTTAAATAATTTCCATCCCATCGACATCCTTCAAGAAATAGACCATAAATAACACAACCATCTGGCAGTTTGTAATCCGGTANAAAACACTCACCTTAATTAAGATAAAATTATCATGATCAGAGTTGATAAGAATACATGTCGAGAGTTGAAAAAAATACAATGTTTATAATATTTCTTTCGATATTATTATACTCACTAGTATATAGTTCCTTAGGCAAAGATTCGTTTAAATAATTTCCATCCCATCGACATCCTTCAAGAAATAGACCATAAATAACACAACCATCTGGCAGTTTGTAATCCGGTATTGATTTTAATACCTACAAAATAGGTAAAAAATAATCGTACATTAATATTTGTCGATAATTAATAATATTCTCGGAAATTCATTGTAATCGTTAATCAACGCTACCTGAAAACTAAAATCTATCGTGTCGATGGAAACGACGTATTTACGCGCGAAATTCTGCAATGTGCCTGTTAGAAATGCTTGTGGAAAGTAGAAGCCGGAAATCCAAAAGGCTGCAGGTATCCCCTTATCTTCCCAAGATTTTAAAAATTGGATTCGCTCCTTCAAGTCCAGAAACCAAGCACCTGCGTTTTCGTTTTGATTACTTTCAGAAAATATTTATTTTAACAAATTATTCCAAAATAGTCTAGCAGTTGTTAAATAATAATTAAATTCACGCAAGTTACTGAATCAAATTACCGAGAGGTTTTAAAGAAGGATAGCCCTTATCTTGCCAAAGTTGTGGAATTCTGTTGGTGTAGAGACTGTTCAACACAGTTTCCAACTGTTCGGACATGACAACTAAGCCTTTCAGGGCTTTCAGCAGATCCACCAGTGTCATTTTAACTACATCCAGTAAACTATTATATCGTATGGCTTCTTGAAGTAGTACCGTGTTAAAGGATTCTTCGTATAAAACTGGGTACCTTTAATATCGTTTAACGTATAGGATTTCTCTTATCAGATTTGATAAAATAATCTTGAAGAATTGTTTTTACAATTAAAATAAAATAAGATATATCTGTTAATATTTAACATTAATAAGATTAATTGCAGTACTGTTCACAGGTACTGATCGAGTACTATTCTTGTCCTTGATGTGTAAACGCTTTTTGTTATATGGCTCGAATGTCTGAACATTCTTTTATCTATAAAACTTTAAATAGAAGACTATTTCTCTCATTTTATATGGTACATGTAATATGTGCGTTGAATAAAATTTCTTGTAAACGTCAAATGTACCCCGACATATGCTTTAGAAATTTTTCGACGTATAGAGTTCAGAGATCTTTCTCCTGATGCGAATACAAGAAAATTCTATCTTAATCAAGATTCACATCGAGTCAGAAGAAGTCGGCAGCTTCGAAGTTATTGTGTTATATTTAGAAAAGTTATTCGAAACACGTTGAGAGAAGTTACTTATTAATTTTGTATTACTATATAATAATAATAATTTTATATTTCTAAG
>NIPQ01092668.1:0-14429 GCA_002806875.1 Lepidotrigona ventralis hoosana
TCGTACATATTCCACGTATTGTCGCTTGTAACACGATAATATCATTTGTTACGTTTCTACTATTAGAAACTTCGAGCTACGTACTTTTCAACATTCGATATATCAAATAATATGTATATGCATTACTGCATGCTTTAAGTTGTTCCCGTAAACGATAATTTATGTCGATTCAATACTCATTTACATACAAACAGTCACATGAGTATATGCGAAAGTGTATGCGAAACGTTTGAAACTTATCGCAGTGTTACCTCCCACACAACAACGTGCCACGACGCGTGGTCAGGCGATGCAAATTTAACGCTCGGTTCGTCGTCAAACGGCGACTTAGTAATTTTTAATGGTGTTTGTGAATGTTTGAAACTTATCGCAGTGTTACCTCCCACACAACAACGTGCCACGACGCGTGGTCAGGCGATGCAAATTTAACGCTCGGTTCGTCGTCAAACGGCGACTTAGTAATTTTTAATGGTGTTTGTGAAGGTGACCCATGTATCTTCTATAGGCGCCAGTACAGTGATTACAATGAGAGCCGCGGTGAATAAGGCGATCACGACGAAATATATGCCGAAGATAAATTTCCTGATTCCAGCGTGCTATCGAACAGAATGAGAAATGAGACGATGAAGATTATCACAGATTCTCTGCGCATCGCGCCGATTCTGATTAGCGAGAAACTTACAGGAGCATCCTGTCTTGCATCCGGATGGACCATTGAACCACGAGAGTGCATGTCCTTCATCGGGAATGAATTCACCCTCTGACTTGCCTGTTTGTCAGAGGCACATCCAACGAACTACAACATGTCACATTGATTTCTTTCTATAAACATCTTAATATCAAGCTTCATCCAGATTCAGAATATTTGGTGTTTGTACATATATGATTATAAGGAGATTTTCGACAGCGATTTGCATAATCAAATATAAAATACATTAGACGTGATACGATGCTACTGACTGCATGCATATGGAATCAAAGAGAGGCTGCACTGACTTCTCCAAAATGTTAATAATCCACGGTGAATTAATTTGAAACTTCATTTCATTAGCAGCTGTTTGAATATTTAAAGCAATAAATTGCACAGTGAGGTGGAAATGGACATTGCCGGAAGCATACTGGAAAAAGTAGCACAAAGTGTTTAGACAAGTTCTATTAAGAAAAAAAAAAAAAAAAAAAATGAGATTGACCTTGGGACAGTCTTGACACATTTATTTGTTCGTGCATAAAACTTTAACGACCTTCCCATCTAGTTTCCTTTTTAATCTGTTTATTCGACTTCTTTCTAGATATCCATTTGTGAATTAAACTGGGACATCAGCTATAGATAAAATACATTATCCGCGTATATGTGCATACATACAATGTCAGACAGATGTACAAGAATTTCGCTTTCCCCTGATATCAAATATCATTCTTACCGTTAGGATGAGATGAGTCAGAATGTGGAATACCACGTAGGCAGCCAGAATCCAGTCGACCCATTCCGGGAGTTTGGCCTTATTCAGTCGAACCGCAAAGAAAATTGCGATTACTGTGAAAGGAATTTCAATGCGTCGGTTAATCCATTCTCCGTAACGAGAATTAAAAAAAAAAAAAAAGAGAAGAAGCTATTTACAAAGCACGTATGATATTAAAAGAAAGAGGGACTTACTGCCACAAATCTGTGCCGCATTTCCAACAAACCAGTGCGCCCAATTAAAAAGAGGTCTTCGCGGTGCTCCTGGGTGAGGTCTCGCCGCTGCCATAAACGGTTGAATAAAAGCTAAGATCGTGGTCGCCAATCCCAAGGATGCATGTATCGTCTCCGAGCTCCATTCACCCAATTCGACGAATATTATTACAAAAGCCGCTACCGTCATCGACCACGTGAGTATCATAAAGAATCTGTGCCACTTGAGAGTAAATATATTTTTATCAGTAATCTTCACTGAATTCCATTGTGATAAGTGGGCATGAAACTGAGCAGCGTAAGTGATAATGACATTATTATGACACACGGGCACTCGAGCCGAATATTAAATAATCTAAAGTTAATAAATATCCTTCAGCCACTTGGGATCACCTAGGATTCAATATCATCGTTGGACATCAGCCAAAGTTAAGTGTTCTTCCCGAAACGTTTAGACCCTCGAGTTCAAATAACGAGTCGAGTGCAGCAGCGCTGTTCGAAAGAAAAAAATGTATCACGCTCAGCATAAAAAAAGAAGCCGAATTGACAAATATCCAGCAGTATTGAAAGAAAGATATCCAATTGTCAGTTAAACATCGATATGTTTAGCCAATCTGCCGGGCATCACCGCGGCAATTTAATTCTTGTCATTTCATTATGAACGTTACATTTACGAGCATATTTATTATCGGTATCGTATCAGTTCTCACGACGACCCGGTACAATTTCACACGGTGTCTGCCAATTAAAATCTGATTACGCGAAATGATTAATGCGCTCGATTTAAATTGCAATCACGCGTCCGTGCGTCGACTGTTAATTTTCGGAAAGAGCAACTCCCCCCCTCCCCCTCCACCGTGACATTATCAAATTGCCCTTCTATTCGCGGTTCCTCCGATTAACCTCGATCCCGAACTCATGAACCCACAGACAGGCGCATCGACCCGTCCAAATAGGTGCCATCACACACAACCCCCCGGGGTCGTTAGCTCCACTGGGTCGAGATCTTACCAGTAGTCTGGTTCATGCGCGCGATTACGAGAAAAATTGGATACTTACGGCGAACCAATGGTCCTTTCCGCACAACTGCGAGCTGACCCACGTCTGCTTGTAGTATCTGGCCAGAAGGATGCCGATCGACGCTGTCCCGATCCAGGACGCCAACATCAATGCACCGTGAACACGAATTAGGATGTTGCTGGCGGTAGTGAAACCACCGACGTCGGCTAATAATTTCGCGTCACCGGTAGCGCCGTACGTCGTGTCGTGGAACCCGATACCGTTATCTAAAAATTTCGACAAACGTTCCTTCGTCTTTTCCGATCGCCTCTCTTCTTCCGTATACGTAGAATGTAACACGTTGATCGGTATTATCGAAATAACGAAATTTATTTAAATGACTGAAAGGATCCGTATTATTCCGTAAAACTTGAGCAAAGTAAGATTTGTTGAAAGTCTCCCAGTGAATGTGGCGAAACGCGACGTACTTTGCATATAAGAGTAGCGTTGCAAAGTTGAACAAAGCGAAACGTACTTCTCAAACCTTTGCCAGCAGCCACGAGAAGATTGTACGGTGTATTGACGAGATCGAACTCGCGGCCCTGAACGACAGTGGTTTTCTCTCTCCAAAATCTGCACGTGATTACACCATCGTTGATCGCACTCGACTCCAATTGGACTGCTCCTTCTTGCTGCAACGGAGATCACAAACGGATCAAGAAGAACTAATCGGTAACAATGTTACACACGAGGGAAAGTCGGCTTCGGTTGAATCAAGATCGTATTAATTTCAGTCGCTCGTAACGTAGACCCCGATATTGGCCGCGGATCGAACTTTCACTGTTTAGTTTCAACGCGAATCATCGAACGTCATTTACGTTTACAGTGTCGAATGATAATTAATGAAACTTCAGGGCGAAGTTTCAAGCCAAATTTTCAAGCTACGGCGCAGGACGTGATTTCGCTGATTTCACCAACCAGTTACCGAATATTCGATTCATTATTACTACGATTGCGCGGCGAAATTTGACATCCAGTTCGCTTCAGCATGATAAATAATAGACTACGCACCATGGGCTGGCGTATGTTCTGCTTTCCAGAGTTCCAAGACATGTGCAACGCAATTTTTTCTTCTTCGTTCGCACACTCGACGACACTGTCATCACCCTGCGTACACAGGAAATTATCATTGAATAATCATTCAATCTGGAATTAAGCGAGTTGAAGCTAATATTGTACATGTTTTCTATGCATACGCTTCTAATCAGTGCAACCATTATCGCGTGCAAATCTACTGTGAAGTAAATTACACGAGACGGTGCTGTTAAAATAAGTACATATTGAGAAGCAAACAAACTCAACGAATCTCATAGATTAATGAAAATTACCATTTTACTGTCGTCTGATAAGCCAACGGCGACATATTTACTATCGCGGGCTTGTAATTCAAACAGATATCGGTCACCTCGCACAAGCACACTGACTGCCGCGATACAATTTTTTGTTTCGACGCATCCTGGAGGGCTGCCGAAGCAATTCTTCGTCGAGCCACATCCGGTGTAGAAAGGGTCCTCAGCAGCCTTCGTCTAAAGAACAACACGTAATGCCTTGTCATTAACACTAGAACTACCGACAGTTGAGACGTAGCTATCTCTACCAAAACCAGTGAAAATGATTGGTACTGGTATAAGTAGCCATGATACAAAATTACTTTTATTTTAAATGAATAAAACAAAATTAAAGTTCATTATATTAATCCTTTAGCTATCTCTGCAAAAGTCATTACATCATTGCGAAGAAAAAAATGTAACATGAAGTAGGAATTTTAAAATAAAGTTGTCAGACCAGTCAAAATGACTGGTGTGGTAGTTCTAGTGTTAATGCTCTCGAGAAATCATACGGCCGGGAAACTGTTCACGCGATCTTGAGTTTTCGAGAAAGCAAGAACAAAATTTCCCGGCAACTTTTCTCAATTTCTCTGAAAGAAACAAACGAATCTTTCGCGCGAGAAGAGAAATGGAAACTCGTCTTATGGGTGATAGAGACAGTAGGTCTCATGTACAATTTAATCGAACAATATAGAAGCATGGTGAACAAACGTTAATATACGGAGTTAAGCGATAAATCTGGCGTAAATCTGGCGGTCAAGTTTCAAGAGATTTTCGAAAGATTTATTCTCATCTCCAAAACGCGAAGATAGAGAAATCGTGCGCCGATACGCGTGTAGAGAGAAGCGGCTCTCGGCGTCACAGCCGGTTTTAATGGAGTAGTTTCAGTCCATCTACTCTAGAAACTCTCCTCGATAAAGTTTCCAAGCGTTGGTGAACCCGGCGTTCGGTTCGTTCGCGTGCCGCCTTTTCTCACGTCGAGAAAATCTCGTTTCGAAAGTGGACCGGTAACGAGGACGATACGCGAAGAAGAACTTCTCATTTGTCGCTGCGGACATGATGTCACGGTTGCAGCTTGCATCGAAGACCGTCCACCTGAGCCGCTTCCTAACTATGACGATAATACGCGGCGTAATTAACGTTGAACGCGTCGAACATTGTACCTAAGGATGTCGAACTCGACTCGAATGGCCACAAATGACAAACGAGATGTCGAAATGGTCAAAGTCCCAACGGGGACACGGAAGTGTAACGACCGACCTTCAACTTAGACACAGTTCGCGAAACAGAATAATCACAAACTCAGGGTTATTACCAACCTCCTGAGTGTATCTATTGCGTTTCCAACCTTTTTTGTCGTTTCTGTTAAGCACGAAAGGCCGCGAATTCGTTTGATCCTGTCGCAGAAGAAGGATCCCACATTGTATCACACACGGCGTAATTGGAGTGATTACTTTAATTGCTCGTTGAATAAAGATAAAGTGAACGCGTGTATGTACTAGCGACCGTGAGAGAGTACGGACTGCTTTTTCAGTTTCTATTCTTGCATGTTCGCGCAGACGATAAAAATCGTTTATATTCCTACTCCTCCTTAACACGTTCCGTGCCACCGGTGGTACACGTTAAACTTGATCTTCAGGCCACGTGTACCACCATATTTCTAATAATATTACCACAAGTGGTAGACGATGTGATAGCTACTCTAAACAAGAGAACTACTTATCGATTGATGATGTAATGAAAGATTGTGTGATAATATATCAACCTTTAGTCAAAATATCAAATGGCCTGAACGACAACAAAAGGCAAAAATCGCTTGCCACGGAACGTGATNATATATATATATATATATATATATATATATATATATATATATATAATATAATATAATATAACACGTTCTAAGTCATGTGTACCACCGGTAGTACACGTTAAACTTGATCTTCAGGCCACGTGTAACATATTTCTAATAATATTACCACAAGTGGTAGACGATGTGATAGCTACTCTAAACAAGAGAACTACTTATCGATTGATGATGTAATGAAAGATTGTGTGATAATATATCAACCTTTAGAAAATATCAAATGGCCTAAACGACAACAAAAGGCAAAAATGGCTTGCCACGGAACGTGTTAAGTATAAATTGACAATGTATAAATTTTTTTGTTTCAAGCTAACGATGAATTAGCAATTTATTATTTCTTCACGAAATCACCAGGCTAAATTTTTAAAGAAACATGGAAATAATATATTTTACTATCTGTTACGTATACAAGTGCTTGATATACGTAAGTATGTAGTTTGTTACTCAAGATGCGAACGATAAGGGTACGTGAAAATATAATTGCGAACGATGTTGGCAAAAATCACGGAGCGCAGTCGAATCCACGAAAGTGAATGGCGAAAGTACATAAAGCATAAAACCGAGAGCGTATCCCGCTCAATGGAAATTATGCATTTATACGAAGCTGACTAGCATACACGTATGTGCATGTATAATACACGTATTAGCAATGTACATTAGCGAGCCAATATTCTGAATATTCCGAACTTTCAACTTGTGATTCTGCACACATTTCCCGGAATGTGCTGTTTGATTAATTATACCCTTCTGTTTTTTTTTTTTTATTATTAATTATTCTTTGGAAATGAGTTTCAAAAGATCTGTAAAATTTCTCTCAAATTTGCTAGAACGGAACACTCCATTATTGTACACTTTCTAGGGTAATATTTAGTGGATATGTTCAATCGGTGCAAGCAATTTAACATGATTCATACAGTACCACGTTCAATTAAAATTTAATTCTATTAGACTCGTTATGCGTATTTAACACACTGCTGACCAACTATAAATATACACCTGTGGTGCACGTACATTGATTTATCAAAGCATAAAATTATGTAAGCTCTCATTATAACATTATTCATACGTTAGATTGTCTTTGTTAAATTATACACAGTTACTGAAATTTATCCAATTATTTTACTGCAGTGCTGGAGATGTATCACGCATTAACATCACATGAATTTCTATGCTTTTGTTATAATTAATGCGACTTATTGGACTTAATTAACGATATAGGAAAATGTATTGTAGCTTTTATGTATTGTAGCCATTCTTTTGCTATCAATGTCTCTGGCTCAGTTTTGCATGAAACAACCAGTCAGAAATTATTTCTAAAATTATTACAATAGAACAATCGAGTATTACTAAAGTGTTGTTACACTAGACAAATTTCGAGTTCACGTTCCTTCTATTTTGGACGATAAAAATTTCCAACAAATAGCCAACAATACTGGTCACCGAGTATTTGCGTTCGCTGGTCACAGTCGTAAATAAGCATCAAAGAGATAAGGGTTGAATATTTCAATGTTAGGGCTCGATTTCACTTCGTAAGTTCTGGCCGTGTGTAGTGGATGATTGGTCGTGGCTATGATTATCGTGGCGTGAAAAGCACGTTTGCCTGGTGATCAGCAGTCGAGACGTAATGGTAGAATAGTTACCTCGTAATCGACGGTCGGGCTGTAATAGGGCGGCGTGGTTGTTCTCGGCGTGCTGATCGGAGTAGACGGGGTCAATACGTCGATGGATCGCTTGCGAACGTTAACTTGCGGCGATTCCACGCCGACCCAGTAGGTACTATAATCCTGCGCGATCGTGGATCTGCAACGTGGCGGAACAGAGAGGTGAAAAGAAAGAAAAAAAAAAAAGAAAGAAAAAGAAAAAACATGAGAAACGATCACGGACGAGAAGCACGGATCGATCGATGGTCGGTGAAAGGGAAATGGGAGCGTTTCAGCTAGATACAAATGACTGATAGGGAAACGACGATACCGTAGCTAGTATTGATTGCGATATGGTTGGTTCTTTGAGGGACTCGACTGAATAGCAAGGCTCGAAAGATTATCGTGTGTTTCGTTCGAATCTGCACCACCAAATGTGGACACTTTGATCAATTTCGAGCGAATGCACGTATGTAAATTACAGTGGCCATGTGCTTGGTCATCCGATTAAAAGTGCTCGCATCTTTCATCTCTTTGATAGAAATGGTAAATTTTATTAATCACTAGGATCTTCTTATTATTTTAATAAATATTCTGAACTTTTATCTTCGTAATTTAGCGGTGAATGATGGAGATATTCTTCCATGTGATGTAATTAAATAAATGGTCCTAATTCGGTGATGTAAATTACAGTGGGCATGTACTTGGTCATCGGATTAAAAGTGCTCGCATCTTTCATCCCTTTATAGAAATGGTAAATTTTATTAATCACTAGGATCTTCTTATTATTTTAATAAATATTCTGAACTTTTATCTTCGTAATTTAGCGGTGAATGATGGAGATATTCTTCCATGTGATGTAATTAAATAAATGGTCCTAATTCGGTGATGTAAATTACAGTGGGCATGTACTTGGTCATCGGATTAAAAGTGCTCGCATCTTTCATCCCTTTATAGAAATGGTAAATTTTATTAATCACTAGGATCTTCTTATTATTTTAATAAATATTCTGAACTTTTATCTTCGTAATTTAGCGGTGAATGATGGAGATATTCTTCCATGTGATGTAATTAAATAAATGGTCCTAATTCAGTGATGTAAATTACAGTGGGCATGTACTTGGTCATCGGATTAAAAGTGCTCGCATCTTTCATCCCTTTATAGAAATGGTAAATTTTATTAATCACTAGGATCTTCTTATTATTTTAATAAATATTCTGAACTTTTATCTTCGTAATTTAGCGGTGAATGATGGAGATATTCTTCCATGTGATGTAATTAAATAAATGGTCCTAATTCGGTGATGTAAATTACAGTGGGCATGTGCTTGGTCATAGGATTAAAAGTGCTCGCATCTTTCATCTCTCTGATAGAAATGGTAAATTTTATTAATCACTAGGATCTTCTTATTATTTTAATGAATATTCTGAACTTTTATCTTCGTAATTTAGCGGTGAATGATGGAGATATTCTTCCATGTGATGTAATTAAATAAATGGTCCTAATTCAGTGATGTAAATTACAGTGGGCATGTACTTGGTCATCGGATTAAAAGTGCTCGCATCTTTCATCTCTTTGATAGAAATGGTAAATTTTATTAATCACTAGGATCTTCTTATTATTTTAATAAATATTCTGAACTTTTATCTTCGTAATTTAGCGGTGAATGATGGAGATATTCTTCCATGCGATGTAATTAAATAAATGGCCCTAATTCGGTGATCAGAGTATGTATACGTGAATTATAGTAGAATGCACTAGGGCAGCCAGGTAATATGTTTCATCAACAGTTTTTATCAGCATGTTAGATGCTGCAAGTCATTACAATTCATCATTTTCATTTCCGTTAAGTTATTTGTTGCTTGTTTGTGTAAAACCGAGGAAAGTTTGTACCTTGATTTAACATGCACGAAGTTGCAGTGAATACACAAATTATTTGTACACTACCGAATTCATTATAGCTGATTAATTATCCAGGTTGCAAGTACAATTAAACTTCATATTATTTAGCAGTATTTTCATACGACTATATGAAGATCATACTAGAAAATACAAGCTGTATCTGTGATTAACTCGCTCGCAAGTACTAAGAATACTAACCAGTATTCTTAATGTCAACTATTTACGCTCGAAAGTAGGTAACTACTTAACAAATTACCAATGCATACCAATGTCTAGAAATCTCATTTCGCATTAACGATCACCTTCGTTTTAAAAGTTTAAACAGACGCGAGCGAGCGAACTAGAAGTACAAACATTTGAATATCAATGGAACGCCGGAGCGAAATTGGAAAGTTTTTCATAATCGCGTGCGTGTGCAAAGGATTCCTTTCGTATCGAAGAAGGAGATTATTAGCTGAAAACTCGAGCTATCTCGGAATCGCTTCCCTTAACGATCCTGCAATTACTCTAAACCGGCGCATCATAATCGGTCACGAAACGCAGCCAACGTTTTCTTTACGTTTCCGCGAAGGAGCAAGGAAAAACGGCGCCGATTCGTATTCCATCTCGGCAGATAAGCGTATAAATTACGGTCTTCCGGGTCGACGTGATGCAACGCATTGCCAGCGCAGGCGTGGGAATAAAAGATAACAATGTTGAGAACGAATAACGACCCCAAGTCGCTTATGTTGAAGAATCGAATTTTCGATAGTGGAAAAGGAAGGCGTCCGATCGAACGAATAAACCAAGGTAGACAAAAGTGAACTGTTCAAAGCAGAATTTCAAACGATTTCGTCACACTGATGGAAGTGATCTCTCTTTTTAATTAAGGCTCACTTTCCATGTTTCACACACAGGCCGAAAATATGATCTCCATTCCACTCTCAGCTATATTGTAGAAAGTACTTTCTTTTATTGAATATCCCGACCGTTTGAATCATTCTATTTGTATTTATTTCGTAGTGATACAATTCTACACTCGATGAAAACTCGTGCAAAAGTTAGCAACATTTCCTTTTCAATCACAACGTGTGAATTACGAAGCAGAGAGCCAGCAAAAGTACATTCACGTTACAGTCTCTCTCTGCGTGACGCTCGAATTAAAATACCATTCGCGTCGTGTTTGAACAGCGTGAAGAAAGGAACCGTGAAAAGTGAATGAAGGTACGAACAACTTGGATTGGAGAACGGAATTCGAACGAATCGAACGGATAGCTTTATTTATGGCTATCGGCATAAATTTCTGCAGAAGTTTTAATGGAGCTTGGCCAGTGCATTCCTCTCTCTGTCTCTCGCGTGTATTAATTGAGCATTCAGGAATAACTGATTCGACACCGATTACCAATGGAAAAGTTCCATAACGAATGTTTCGCCGTTCACCGTTAACCATGTTACATATATTGTATTCCGCGCACGAGGTAGGCGCCTCGTGCCGCACGCGTACGCTCGGCTTCTCTAATCGTAATTCATACGTGGACAGATCGCGGGCGACACATTACGTGCGTACGAGCTATGTACCAGTTAATCCCAAGACCGAGTTCGATCCCAGAGTATTGAATGCGCAATTCATCGACAACACTCCGCCAATGAACTCTCGCATTAGTCCTGATTGCAATGAATCGTCAGTTTCTATTCGTTTCTCGCTGTACGGCCAGGTTAATTTGTTTGTGTTTGACGAGAAATCGATTATTCTCCTTCTGTGCTTGTGCCGCTTAGACATGCAGATGTTTCGGTAGGAAAGGAACTTTTATGTACGTGTTAGCATGCTTCGACGAGAATGGAGCGTACGTTTCGTGAGTTTTAATAGAGGATAAAGTATGAGATGAATTTCACTGCTGAAAGTAATTCATGGTGCAAGACCTTTGAATGCAATAAGTCGTGGCAAGATTACAAGAGAATTAATGTGAAAGTACGACTTGATTTTCGTGATTCGATACACCTGGCTTCCGCATTCCTACAGGTTACACCTCTTTTGCACGGCCAACTTACACATCGTCGTATACAGTACAATAGCTGTGTATCGTCGCGGTAGCACAGTATACGCCATTGAATCGAAATAAAATAAAATAAAACTGTGCGGAATTACCATCATCGAGTTGTCTTTGACTTTGTGTTAATTTAAATGAGCGTTCGGATTGCTGTGAGCGTAACTTGCAAAGATTGAAATAACATCGCGAAACACACGTTTGGATTAGACACCGTTTCAATACTCACTTGAAAACAATGGTGCCCTCGTAATCCACAGGTGCCTCCCAATCGAACTCGAGATTGTGCTTCTTGCTGGTATTCGTGTGAGTCACTGCGTTCTTGACAAAAGGAAAAGAAAAAAGCGTTTAATCGTCGTGCGGCACTTTGCCTCTGTCCTTCGGGAACGCACGACGACATGATTCACATAGCCTTGAACAGCTTGTTAACAACGATTTAAATGATTCTACTATGGTAGATCATCATCAAACTTTCTGATCGGTCTAAAAAAATTATATTAATATCTTGAAGAATATCTTTCGTTATTTCTATCGGTATACTAGTTATTTTTTTATATACTAGTAATTTTAATATACTAGTATTCTAATATACTAGTATAGTGTATTATAGTATATAGTATACTAGTATAGTATAGTATAGTATATAATCGGTAGACTAGTATAGTTATTTTTTTTATATCGGTCTATCGGTATACTAGTTATTTTTTTTATGTCGGTATACTAGTTATTTTTTTTATCCTCATCAGTCAACATTTATATATTATTATCTGACCAAATATACTTCATTTATCTTTGTTATCTCAAGTACAACATGTCTGTTATCTACGTCAGCACGTTACTTTTATTTATTGCTCTGTCGGTAATCTGGGATTTTTGTAACAATAACGTTCCATCAATATGCTAATTCCCTTGTCTTACGAAATTGATCCATTAGTCGTAAACGATAAATAATCCTCATATGGATTTCTAAGAATTGAATTAATAAACCTCACAAATGGTCAAATCGATGATAAATATTACATGTATTTAAAGCGTGAAGGGAACTTCAATAAAAATTCGTAGGAAAGCAATAATGTGCGCGCTTACCTTAACACCTGGTGTACACTCGACGATCTTTGCGAAATCGGGCAAGTTGGCGAACTCTCCGACGAATTCACCGGTCTGTGAGTCACGTGCTAGTATCATGAAACCCTCGTAGGCAAGGCCGTGAGGGCTTCCTAGAATTAAGCGGACTCTGCCTTGTCCTGCAGCTGGTAAAACTTGGTAAGGTGGAGGGTAAGTTTCTTGGTACGAGCTTCCAGGATGACGAGGCATCAGATCCTCGCACGAGGCTGGCGGTGCTCCGTTCGGTAAACCCGACGCTCTCATGCAGAGAACGCTTAGAAAGATTACCAACGTTTTTCCTTTCATTGCTGTGAAAAAACACAGATATTAGACGTTTAGTCATCACGCACAATCTCCTTTACTTGTTGCTTATTAATTGCTCGAACGTTTTCTTGCATAATTAATCACTGCGCTCTGTAATAAATTCGTGATATGAATTCACCTGCAATTTTTCCTCCAAGTAACAGAAAGTACTAATCGTGCTCGAACAAGTGAATCGAATCGTAATACTAATCGTACCGGTTCAGTTAATCGAGTATTAACTACAATTCCGCTCGAACAAATGGAGTTCAGATAAATGGGAGTTCTTCTACGTGACAATAGCTAAATCGATAAGTTATCGAAGTGAAGTGAGACATGGGTTGATACAAGTACAGATATATCGTGATACTTGTAATACCTATTGCAAAAGTAATTCACGAATTTCGTGTTCAACGATTAAACTAATCTAATCGATCGATCTCCCTCTCCTCTCTTCTCACGCTTTCAAATATCTCAAAAAATGCCAAGGGTCACTCTATAAACTTTCTACTTCGATCTCTTTTTTTTCTTTCTTCTTCGGTCCATTTTTTTCTTTTTTTCTTTTTATTTTTATTTTTTTTTTTTTCTTCGTCAGTCGACCCAATAACTATATCACACTACAATGAACGAGTATCAAAGTCGCCATACTAACTCGTAAGACTAGTCTGTCCATAAAAACAGATACCATTGACGATCTGTCCTTATGCGAAGCGGACAGGCATTATTCAATTTGCTTTTTATGCGTTTCGTACCGAGGAATAATTGCGAAGAAGATACCGCGTACCAATCCCACGAACATCTATAAACATGTATAATAAAACCAGCCACAATTTTATGACGTTTTCTGAGAATTTATGCTTGTTCCTTGTTGTGTGGAGAATGTGCAGATACACAACTTATATGACTGTCTTTCTTTTTTTTCCCGCGTACGTCATCCGCGACTATCGAGCGAGTTTAACAATGAAATGTCAAGCGTTAGTCACCGCTCTAAATTCACCATAGTTTTTCTACTCTATTTTTTTTTTCTTTTTCTCGCGCTTGCTGCTGGTATTTGGTGCGATAAACGCGATATCTCTTTTCCTTTATCTATGGATTATTTTGCAACGTATACGTGTATATTTCTTACTTGTTAATCACATTATATATAATGAAACGGACGAAGCTATTACTACTTACAATTAGTAGCAAATGAGAAAGGGATAAAGTGAGAGACAAAATCAAATTTACACTTTTTTACCTTTTAATCAGCTTCGTTCTGAAAACTGAGAAAAATTTTGACTTCCGTTGTCCTTACAAAAACAAGATGCGCGAGCTTTCTCCCGCTGGTATTTCCATAATCTTGTTAAAGAGGGTGAAAAATTAAGAGATGAAATAAAAGATTCGTGCTTTCTTGTATTAAATTATATCGGTTCGTACGTTTTTCTTAGGGATTTTTCTTCACGAGCGAACCGAAAAATCTTTCTTCACCGAACTTTTCGATTATCCTGGCGCAACTTTACGCGTTTAGCAATACCATAACCGCAGTTTCCGCT
>NIPQ01092670.1:0-14342 GCA_002806875.1 Lepidotrigona ventralis hoosana
TCTCTCACTTTTTCTCTCTCTCTGACAGAACATTCGCTTTTGGTAAAAAAAAAAAAAAAGAGACGCTGTTTCATCATTGATGAAAATATAGAGAATTATTTAACAAATCCTTCGATCATCAAACAGCTTGAAAAACTAACAGAACTTATTATTGACGTAATTTTCATGTGCAACTTAAACGAATTGCAAACTTGAAACTTAAAACGTTTGATGACACTTTTATTCGTTGAATTTCCCCTTGTGCGCAAAAAGTTTTGCGAAATCAGCTCATCCGTGATTGATGATCGAGAACGATGACTGATTGTGACTTCAGAGCAAACTTTTCCCGACGATATGGAGCGGCTTTTCAACGGGGGCATCGCAAACTCATAGCCACCGTGGCGCACTGGATCCCTGTTGCGCGATCGGCAGCAATTTTGCGGACAATATCGGCGAGCTTGCGAATCGTTTCAGAGAACTGGGACTGTTAGATAAGAAACCAGCGAAGAGGCCACCGCCTAGTTACCTCTGTCACTTATGCTTCAAGAAAGGTCACTACATCAAGGATTGTCCACAGGTGTGTGTTGTCTGTCATGCATGTTTCTCGATCGAAGAAATCGTTATAACGACCGGGTGAATGCAGCTTCAATTGACTTTGCACAAAACGCGTGTGTATTATTTTTGGACAGAAGCGAACAACAACAGCGTCGTGAATATTTCGCGAGACGTGTCATCCAATATTTCGAGTCTCTCTTCTTTGACTACTAGCATTTCGCTGTCAACCAACAAGCATCGTTCGATTCTACTAAATAGTAGAACAAATAAACTTATAGAAATGAATGTTTGTTCCAGGCACGTCCGAAAGGAGAGGGCTTGACGCCGTATCAAGGGAAGAAACGATGCTTCGGAGAGTACAAGTGTCCCAAATGCAAGCGCAAATGGATGTCGGGGAACAGCTGGGCCAATATGGGTCAAGAATGCATCAAGTGTCACATAAACGTCTATCCTCACAAACAGGTGAGAGAGTGTATACACATTTACTTAGAGGGAACGCTATTCTATCGAGAGGATCGCGAGAATCACGATCGCACTTTTAGCGTGAAAGAGTTCGATCGTTAAATCTTCGATCGTGGACAATTTTCGTGTTTCATCCGCCAAGGACCAAGTCTATCATGATGTTACAATATTTTTTTTTAATTTCATAACACAACAGTCCTTGGTAGTTCAAAAAAGTGTCCCGTAACTTTATGAATACGGGGGAACAAAAAAATTCTCGAGAAACAAGTTCAAGATTGCAGGTGAATAAAAGTCATCGATATGTCTCACGATTCGTAAACGATCGCCAAGGGAAAACTTGCTTCGAAGCCAACATAATGCGAAATGCGTTTCTCTCTCTCTCTCTCTCTCTCTCTCTCCCCGATATAATCCGAGCAAGTTAACTCTTAGCAACGCAACAACGTGCAAAATAAAACGTGCACCTTTGGCTGGCGGTACGCGCGTTACTAGAAAAAAAAGATGTTCCTTGGCCAGTTCGTTCGAGCGTCGCGTCGTATTTTCATACTTTTCATTGGTGTGCGCATCCACGCAATTATGTTACGTAATCTCGTTACGTTTCCCATGTTTTCAGAGACCGTTAGAGAAGCCGGACGGATTGGACGTGTCCGACCAGAGTAAGGTTCATCCGCAACATCTTTGCCAGAAATGTAAAACCCTTGGCTACTATTGCCGAAGGGATCAATAGCGAATCGAAAGCACACATGGCGTGTGTTAATGCGAAAGGTGAAAATTTTTTATCTCGAGGTCTTGAGCCAAGGGCGTCTCCTAAACGTTTCATGCGATCGAAATCTTCGATCTCTTCATCGAACATTTTATACAGATCACGCGTGTAGCAAATGGAAACAATATAAGCTTCCCGCAGGATGTAGGATACAATAAAGCTTGAACAATATATATATATATATATATACCACTATATATATATACCACTATATATATATACCACAATATATATATACCAGATAGATATAAAATATATATATATAATTAATTGATAATATATATATATATATATATATATTGCACTCTATATATATATACCAGATAGATGTAAAATATATATATATAATTAATTGATAAAATATATATATATATATATATTGCATTATATATATATAGCAGATAGATGTAAAATATATATATATAATTAATTGATAATATATATATATATATATATATAGATGTAAATTTTTCACTTACAGCCGCTGATTTTTACAGCAGCGCTATATCGTTTTCCCTCTCTACGATGAAACATCAATTATATCTGTGATAATACACAACAACGATAAAAGGAGAGTTTACAATGACTCTTATTATTAATATTCAGGCACCACGCGGGAGAGGAGATTATCGCTCTATGTGAAACAAATATTAAATAATATATTTAAAAAACAACCAATGATGCTATAAACAAATATGTTATAAAGCAATAATTTCTGAATCACCGTGATGTTCAAGAATTGATGAGAATCACTGTACACACACACATACGCACGCACGCACGCGCGCGCGCGCACACACACATACACACAGAGCATCGTATTAACAAACAATATCATAAACGAGAAAGCGTTAGAATATCTTTGATCTCGTGTTTTTCAAAAAAAAAAAAAAAAAAAAAAAAAAAAAAAAAAAAAAAAAAAAAAAAAAAAAAAAAAAAAAAAAAAAAAAAAAANCGTACCTAGGTTCCTTGTGTAGAATAAAAGAACATAAGGTATTACGAACGTTCGTCCACGAACCGAGGACCGCGGTCACGTATATTTCTAGGACGATTGTGTCTCTGACTAATTATAGCTGCTTCACGTTTAGAGGTATACGACAAATTATGCTCATACTTGCGTCATCAACGCGTACGATCAAGTGAAATAGTCTATAAGGACACGTGTGCACACGAATGTCGGGAAGGAAAAAATAAAGAAAGGATAAAGAAAAGAAAACCAAAGGAATCGGATTTCAAATTGAATCGTGCCTGAACTCGTCTTTGGAACACGCGCGTACAAGTGTGACGTTTCCCATGCAAGTGCCTTGGAGTTCCAACGTTACTGCGGGTCTTCGCGTTCAAGTCCCCACTCTGCCACTTTAATTTCAATTTCAATCTCTCCCTTCGGCAACCAGGCGATAAGGGCCTCATCTAGTGTCAAGTCGCCGCAGTATTCGTTCATCGTATACAAGTTTCAAACATATAAATTACACTAGCCGCAAGTGAATGCAGCTAACCGATGGATCGATGGCGTTCAACCAGGTTAAGCACACCTGCGTGCGGACCGGCCCTAAGATGGGTGACCGTGTTTTCCATGCCCCCAACTCTCTCTACTAATAGAGAGATGTTTTCTCCATGCCCAACTCTACTAGAGAGCTGTTTTCTCTATGCCCAACTCTAGTAGAGAGATGTTTTCTCCATGCCCAATTCTAGTAGAGAGCTGTTTTCTCAATGTTTAACTCTAATAGAGATGTTTTTTCCATGCCCAACTCTAGTAGAGAGCTATTTTCCATGCCCAATTCTAGTAGAGATGTTTTTTCCATGCCCAACTCTAGTAGAGAGGTGTTTTCTCAATGCCCAACTCTAGTAGAGAAGGGGGAATCCCTCCCACCCCAAACGTTTGGAATTTTTAGAAGTCGGCCATTAATCAATCCTTTCTTCCTCACAATGATTGTCTGGCGACTCTGAGACAAGGACGCTTCCTTTCTCTATCATTATTTACCCCCTGTCTTACCAGTACGACGCAAAAAAACTGTCGCGTCCCCCATAGGCGGTGTACGTCCCGGCATTTTTATACAGAACCGCCAGAGAGGCGTTGTGACACAAGTATATCCGTAAATTTGCAAAATATGAAACATAGATACGTATATATTTAGAAATTCGAGCAGCACCGCTGCTTTCGAATGTTATTTTAACGCATTTCTCAATTTACAACATTGCCTAAAAGTTAAATCAAGCGTGTTGGAATAACAATGTAAAATTAATCTTGCAAAATGCTTCTTGTAACTAGTGTCTCAGTTACAAAGGTTACAGGGATATTTATATATCGTAATTGAGATATAACAAGTATGTACAAATTGATCAAAAATGATCGAACCGCGGGAATCACAGCCGTGTCACTGCATGACACGCGAAATTGATTCGTCTCTCTTGAGCCTAAGCGTCTCAAATTTTACACATTCGTATGTACATGCATGAAATGTAAATAAAGAAACAAAAATGGAAATGTGAACTCGAGGAAGATGAATTCTCCTGTTGCGAACTCCGCATATCGTCTACGCGTACACGAATAGGCTGAAAATCATAAAAACTTCATAATTAAATTCAAGTTGTAATCTTATTTTTCACTAATGACTGATTTTCATCTACAACTTGAAAAGATATAATTAAATTCTTATAACAATAAAAAATAAACGCATATCTGTTTTATGAAATATAATAATAGATTGGTCTGCATCTCTGTGATTCTCAGCCCTTCATGTATCCACAGGTATATTAAATAATTTATAATTAGTATCGTACAGATGCGAGAATTACCCATTTACCATCATTTGTTCACCTAGGAACAATTCCTATATAATTTGATCAACGATATCGTAATTCGCGTCGTATCCCGGTGTATTAACACGTAGCGACACATCGATGAAGAAAAGAACGAAACGTTCATAGAGACGTGTAACTTAACGCGTGACTATTTTGTCGATGATAACGAAAATGAAATTTCACGAAATACGATACCGTACCACACATATTATTATTTATGTATATATACGTATAATGTATATAATGTTCATGTATATGTATATATTAATAATAATATCAAATGCGTTGTTATATATTATTATTAATATATCGTAATATGAAATATACAAGAAATCAAAGGTCCATCTACTGATCTCTTTCTCGCTAAAATTTCACCCAAATATTTCTCTTCTGGTAAAGCAATCGTACAATATACATGATAAATGTACAGTGGTCAAGGATTAGTAACAACAAATAGCCGATCCGCTGCCGGATCTTCACTAAAATATGCTGCAGAGTTGAACATAGTCGTTGCTGTCGAATCTACAGCCTGAAAAGGAAACACTCGATTATAGTTCAACTTGTTAATATATATATATTCGTTCGTTAAATGAATCTATTACCTGAGATGCATCTGTGCGGAGAGAGGAATTCAACGTTCCAGCATGCTCCGTTTCTTGATTATATGACAAATGCTGTTCGGATTGCGAACGTAACAATGTTTGCTGATATTGAAGCTGTTGCCTCCGCTCTTCGTATTCGTTCTTTACACTCGCTAATGCAATCTTTTCTGATTCGTTACTTCCGCTGATGATCGATTTTGATAAACGATCGGAATGTTCCTCGTTCGATGGTTTCGATATCGTCGACGTCGATATTGTCGACGTTTCTTCAGTCTCGACGGCCACTAATGAGGATCGATTACCTACGACATGACAAGAAATATCGATGGTTTTACAAATGTCCTCAATATTATAATATTCTCAATTAAATCGCAAGGTGTTAACAGTTAATTGATGCATACCCTCGGATGATAGGTCAAGCTTCGGTTGAGGCGGTGCTATGGACCCGGGAAAACATGGTTGCTGTTGCTCGATCAAACTGATTACTTGAGACTCTCGTTGCGTCTGAGGTGATTCAGGTGAAACTGGCACGACCGGGATAATCGGCTCTGGGAACAATTCTGCCTTCAGATTAGGTAAAAATGCATCGATCGTTCTCCAAGTGGGAACCCACAAATTCGACGTGGGAGCCAACACGTTAGCGGAAGACATGACCAGCAACATGTTTTTCAACGATTCCGGTATAGCTTCAAAGAGAAGCTCGCTGTTATCGGCGTGCATGTAAGCACGGAGTAAACTTAACACGGTTAGCCAAAGTGGCAAAAATCCAGGGAGGGTTAACAAAGGGTTCAAATGGTGAAGAAACACTTTAGATAGTAGCATGGCTGCTCTCACCCTTGTCTCCTCTACACCAATAGGATCGTTCGATGCTATCGGTCCAAGTAACTGAGCCAGCAGCGGGAACAAAACCTGTTCCAAACACTGAGACCACTCCACTGCCGACAACTGAGCTAAATCGTGAGCAAGCAAAGTGCTTTGAAGATACGTTATGGCTGCCGTGCGTACCTGTCTACGAGCGTCGCAGCACAATCTCGCGATTCCTTGCAACAAAGGCCTCCATACGTGCAACCAAAGCGAAACATTCTCCGTGCCGTTCCCTTCCTCGGCCCACCATCGAAATACTTGAGCAATTCTCGTATGAAGTGTATGCATCAAATCTAACAATTGTATAGGACTCTGTTGATACGTGGCAATAGTAGCTGCAGCACCAGGTTCATCCGTCTGACTGAGCACTTTGTTCCTCTTCCCTGAACACTGAAGGACCGCTTCGGCGAACGTTCTCACGCAACGTATACATAATTCGAAATTAAATGGTGTTACGTGTGCCACGTCTCTGACTAGAAATGTTAAGCTCTCGCAGCATTTGACAAACGCAGCTGGATCGTGAGGCTGTAAATCCCGGTCCAAGACTATCGTGTCGGCAGCAACGGGCAACGGGGCTTCGGTCCCTGTTGGAGACACGAGTACCCATTCAGGTACAGGACTAATCGGTCTAGGATCCAACATCGATGCTCTAGAATTCGTTGCCTCGTCCAGTACGGTATTTGACTGTTTTGGCAATAATGCCCCGGCACCTGCACACTCTAGTAAACTGAATACCACTTTCCAATCTTCCGTGCTGTGGATATTAGCAGCGCCGGTTTTAAGCAACTCGAACAAACCGTAGGCAATCTGCCTGGCGAGTGGCGTGGTCGTAGCTGAAGGCAGATGAGTCAAGGGCAACAGAGGTGGCAAAACAGTGCACGCGCACTCCTCTCCCCGTAACAGCCTAATCGCTAATCTCAACATTCCAACGGCTACCCGTTCCAAAAGGTATGGATGATTTTCACGCGCGGCTGTTGTTAATAGCCCATCTAGATGGCCTTGAACTACTGGCCAAATGCATGCTACTCTGTCACGATTCTGAATAGTTACCTCCAGCAACAACTCCAGCAAAAATACCGATACATCTTCGTCGTGAGAATTTGGCAATACCAATGCACCGACAAGAGACCGAAGCGATTCGACCTGCAAAAATTTGCTTTCTTCAATGATTTGTTTCAGGTAACAGTTCCCAATGAATTCTGTAGCTCTTTTTCTCGCAGTCGTTTCCGCTGGATGAGACATGCGTGAGGTATCCAAAGCTATGTAAGAATATAAACTGGATAATATTCCCTGATCCACCGGAGCTGGCTTCGGTGTAGTTGGTTCGCGAAGTAACGATATTTTCCCAGATGGATCGATGAAATCTTCTCCTTCGGTCAAACTCTTTGGCAACAATCTTGCTTTGTACAACGATTGCAAACAATCGATGATATTTTTCCAGGAAGCTCTTATTGCATCCCCGTGTATGTGAGTAATTTTGAACAATGTGCGTGCAGCAAACTGACACTTGTTACTTCCACCAAGTTGTAAAACTACTTGATCAGGCTCACCACCAGTCGCCAGACCCGTAAACTTGCATAAACTTACTATGAGAGTGTCCAAATCACTGGTCATCCCGTAGTGAGCACTGATGGAAGCGCAACTGTAGCACGAAGAAAAAAAATAAGCGATATTTAAATTCGATCCTAATTTAAATTCAGCTCAATCGAAATATACGGTTACGAACCGGTGGAAAGCTTCAGCAACACGACGTTGTAATGCACTATCAGGCGCTTTGTCGTACGCCCTGCAAAGTGCACTTATAATAGGAGCCCATGCCTCCTCAGCTAGCTCTTTATCTACGAATTCACCGGAATTTCCAACTTTTAAGTAGAAACTTTCAAGGCCGACCCCTCTACGTAACAAAACTTTCCACAAATAATTATCTTTGACCAAACCAGTTTGTTCAGCAGGCATCACAATCTCTTCGCCCCTAACAAAAAAAAAAAAAAAAAAAAAAAAAAAAAAATGTATAATACACAATCTGCCATACAAATAATTTATACTAATAATTGTATGACACCATGACGATTATAATTAATTGGACGTAAAGGAAAATAATTTTACTTTATAGACGCATATATTTCGTCGAGCATTCCCTGATCGAAATCAGCACCGCCGTTCACCTTTTTCAAATTTCTTTTGAATTCATCAACAGTCATAGGATTATTTTGTCTCTTTACATTATAATTATGTTGATCAACATTCAACATAATTACAGCATATGCCAAAGTAAATGCAGCATCTGCTGATGCAAACGGTCTTCCATTACTATCCTGAGGATCAAACGAAAAATTTTTTTACATATTTTTTATACTCATTAGTTTATAATGATGATCCCCAACATGGGGAAATTAGACTTACGTGCCAATGTTCCGCAAATTTTTCAAGTAACAAGGAAATAAGCGGAGCTTCGCCAGGAAGTCTGAAAGATTCTAAATAAAGACGTAAAGCTTGATCAATTCGCATATCCTTCAAGTCAAAACTATGAACGAAACAATTCAAAACACTTTTATTTTCTTTTTTACTAATGTATTCCCCAATAGCTTTTTTATCGAGTCCCGGGTTCTCTTTCAAAAATTTGGCTACTTTCTCTGGATCAGGATTGCCTGGACTTCCACCCAAAAGACCATGTTCGGTAAGTTTAGCGATTCCCTCTCGCGGATTTTCATTAAATTTTTCTGTACCATGTACCAGCCACTATACGGAAGAAATGTACACCTTTAAAATTTTTCTTAATAACAAGCAAAATAAAACAAAAGAAGTGAAATGTTTTAAAATTTAATCAGTTAAGTACGAACCCGCTTGTTTGCCTTTATAGCGAGCAATTCTTCGCGTGTTGGAAGATTTGCTGATGCAGTATGTCGAGATGGTTTACACAATTCTTTGTAACCCTTACATCTGATTTCCATTCCAGAAATCAATGTGAATATGGCATCCAAGGAAACAAATTGCATGTACTGCATATTACCCATCAGCGCTGAAGCATTCTAATAACAAAATATATTAAATGGAGTTTTTAATAAAAAAAAGACATTTGACGAACATTTATTTATCATGCTAAAATAAATGTATTACATACCTTTGACAAAAGTTTCATTAATTCTTCGTATAAATTAGTAGAGTATAATCCGCAGTCGTAGTTTAAGTACAATTCTGCTGGTAAACCTGGTATCCTCCATAGTTGTATAATAGCCTCTAAAATTAAGGAAAGTTAAATTTCCATTAATTAATTCCATGTAAGTCTACACTTCCAGAAACTGTAGCTAATAGTATTATAGAGTATCCGTACCGAGAGCTAGTTCACGTTGTTCGTACGATATCCTATTTGAATCTGAACTTACTATTTCCATCAATTTGTTTATATGATGCTCCATTTGAAATTTTAAATGTTCCCTTTGCGATTCAAATAACAAGAACGACACTTGCAGATCTACTGCAAGAATCGACAAACGGTCTGTGCCAAGAAGCTGGTAAATACGATTATAATTATTATACGTTCCAATTTTCAAATAGATTTAACAAAAATAAAGACGAATGATTATTGTATCATCATTACCAAAATAAGATTTCTACAAAGATCATCTTTCACAAGCACCAATAATGACGGAAAGTTGGAAAGATAGTCGGCAGCAATTTCTAAGGCTACTTGTAGCAAACTGAGTCCGAGATGTGTCATAACTTCGTTATTTTGTTTATCAAGAGGACTGCATAAAGATACAAGAAACCTAAATAATTCACGGACACACAGAGCACCATACGGCGCTAATTGCTGATGTGGCATAAAACGAACTCCTTGTGCATTTATATATTCTTCAACTTGTTCAGATTCTTTAGTTTTAGATGCTTTGTGTGCATTACTTTTATTTTCATCTACCGATAAATCCTCTACACTTCCTGCCGGAGATTTTATTAATTCTGTATTTTTTTCGTCGTCAATTGATTTTTTCAGATTTTCTGCAAAATCAGAAAAATAATAATTAAAATGGGAATTATTAAGGATGCCAATTATTACTTGTTAGTTATAAATTATATAAGTACCTTGATTTCCTTCCTTTGCTAAATTTATTTTCTTCGTTTGATTGTGTTCATCTACTTGAACATTTTCTATATCTTTCTCTTCTTTCTGCAAAACTTGCTCTTTTTCATTCACGACGTTTGTTTTATCCTCTATTTCGTTACTATTTTCTTTAGACTCTTTCGTATCCTTTAAATCTTCCTTACCTCTTTTTACATCTGATTCATTTTCTTGTTTGGTGGTTTCATTTATATCATTTAAATCTTTTTTATTATGATCCTTGTTTTCAATCTTTTCTTCTTCTGTTTTCTCAGCACTACCTTGATCCAAAGAACCTTGCATATCAACAATATTTCCCACTGATGTAGCCGGTGTTACCAAACCAGCTGATCTGACTCTATCAGTTGGACTTGGAATATCAATATGTTGACTTTCAATATCTGCTACATTATCTATATTCTGCCTTGCCTTTTGCTTAAAATGACTTTTATTTCTTCTATTTTTACTACGATTACTTTCCATACTGTTTGTTCTCATTTTCTAAAAAGATTAACGCAACACGCATTAACGTAACACTAAAATATTATATTTTGTTGAGTTTTGGTAACTTACTTTCATATTTAATAAAACTCTAGTATCATCCACAAAATGGGGTAGTCGAGTGAAAAGATGTTGTACCATGTCTCTCAAACAATGTTCAGCTGTTCTTCTTAATAGTTCTATAACCAAACAAGCATTGTTGAAATCGTGAAAAAATTTGAATATAATAAGAATTCTTACCGCTGAGACGTGTTTCAAAACATATTCTGAAACAACTGAGCATAATTTCACAAATGCTCTCATTTGAAAGATAATCTCCAGCTGGTGATAACATAAGAGCTCTCAAGACCTGAAGTATTCTCATTAAAACAACCCCATCCCCAGATGCATCAGTTCCAACAAATCTTGCATGTGTTACAGCATCGGCGATAGCTTCTACACACTGTGCTATTGCAGGATGATCAGAATCTATAAAAATGTCAATGTAATATATGAAAATCCTTGAAAATACCTTTAATAGATAAAATAATAAATGTATACCTATAAGACCATATGATATCATTTTATTAACAGCAGACAAGGCAAGACTTGTAACAGGGCCAGTTGTTTCTTCTGATCTTATGATTTCTAAAAATGGTGCTAAAAATACACCTGGTTCTAAATAAGACAAATCTTTCGCCTCATTCAGTACCTCTTTCAGACTAAATAATCCTTTTATAAGAGTATCCTGATCATCATCCTTGAAAATGACAACAAAATATGCAGATTAGACAAATATTAGAAAAAAATTTCAATAAAAATTTCATCGAAAATAATCACATGATAATCGTGTTAACAATTCAATCCGACATATTATTCTATTTACTACAACCTGTTTGACTCGATGACAATCAAAATATCCACGTGACAATCATACGTATACATGTAAATGTTACTGACAATTCGATTAATAGGTGTAAGATCATAACTATGGGAAACAGAACATATGTTTTCTCATAAAATGACTGAAGACGACAAGAATCATTCTAACCTGATGAGAGTGAGAAGACCATCGGGCACCTCGTCTCATAGCCGTTACCAGGAGGCAGAGCTCACCCTCGACAACATATAAACCACCTCCCGGATAGGCCATTTTCACAATCTTGCCCATCTTTTTTTACAACACTTGTCCTTTACACTTACACCATCTTTGCCCCGAAGAAACCTTAGAAAATACCCAATAATCTGTAACGTCAAGTGTCAAGGGAACACTTTCAACACAATAGTCACTGAGTTGTCAATTTAAAGACGCGTTCAAAAACATCATTACAATATGCCATCTAGCGTAGAAATTGAAAACCTTTCCTATCAATACTTAGGACCATATTAACATAAATTATTTAATATTTCCTTGGACATATAAAATTCTGTTCTTGTCACGGAACCTTAATTTTCAAATACAGTATTTTAATTCTACAACCTTCTAGAAATTAATTGCACCGTTTCATTTCAAGGATTTTGTTGAAGAATTCTTATCAACATTAATAAAATTTCAATGGAAGAGGATCGAAAGAAAAGGAAAAGAACTTTTCAAAAAAAAGACTCATGTTTATCGCAAAAACGTAAATTCTAAGAAAATTTTTAACTTCTCATAGGGGTTTTAAGTTTCAAGGAAAGCTTAAGTTTTTCATGAAAACAGTATAGTAATAAAGAGAAATATATCTATACTTCATTACAACTTATGTACAGTAAGTTCGAACACCGTGTGAAGTTCTCAGTAATAATTGTAAGTATTTTCAGCTACTAAAAACATAATAGTAATTTATATATATATATATATATGTATACGCATATGCATAGACATAATTTATATACCAAATCTCTTTGTTGATTAAAAGAAAAAAAGTTAATGCATATTAATTTTTAAAAATATTGCAGTACGTATATGCATACGTCAAATTTATAGTAATTTCATTTTTACNCACCGTGTGAAGTTCTCAGTAATAATTGTAAGTATTTTCAGCTACTAAAAACATAATAGTAATTTATATATATATATATATATGTATACGCATATGCATAGACATAATTTATATACCAAATCTCTTTATTGATTAAAAGAAAAAAAGTTAATGCATATTAATTTTTAAAAATATTGCAGTACGTATATGCATACGTCAAATTTATAGTAATTTCATTTTTACACAAAATAATGTAAAGTATTAAGAAGTGTAATAATTGATTAAAAGAAAAAAAGTTAATGCATATTAATTTTTAAAAATATTGCAGTACGTATATGCATACGTCAAATTTATAGTAATTTCATTTTTACACAAAATAATGTAAAGTATTAAGAAGTGTAATAATACTGAATATTATGGAATTCGTATTTAAATAGTCGATTTCTTTTGATATCGAAATCGATTTCTTCACGACAGTATTTTGTTTAACAACAAAAAGAGAACTTCGCACTAAAGAGACAGTGAATCATTCTTTCCACAACCACTCTATGCGTATTTCGTTTCCACTGAAAATTTTTAAATCAACATGTATAGAATTTCGTTAGGTTTTATCAGTGACATATCGAATATAATTCTTAGAAAGAAATTGGCTTACACAGATGGCGAGAAAAATGCTGAGACAGGTAGCACAACAATTACGATTTTTTTTAATCTTGTGAAAATGTAGTAAAAACAATATCTGAATTTAATTCGTTTACAATATTAGATTTAAATAGAAATTACAACACGAGAATCTGTTGTATTACATTATTATAAGAATAATTTTAACCAATTTAACATGATGGATTTATCAATTTCCAGCGCAGAAGAAATCATCATGCCTGCAACGAAAGATGAAATTAATCATCTTATTGGATCTCATACCATTGTGATATTTTCTAAGACTACTTGCCCATATTGTAAAATGGCTAAACAGGTATCAACCAAATAATTTTCCTATTTTCATTTCAATATCAATCGATATGACGTTATTTCAGGTATTTGATAAAATGCAAAAGAAATACACGTCTATTGAATTAAATGAAAGGGATGACGGAGATGAAATCCAATCTATATTAGGTGAAATGACCGGAGCTAGGACAGTACCTAGAGTATTTGTAAACGGAGTATGCTTGGGAGGTGGAACAGACGTGAAGAAATTATACGAAAAAGGAGAATTACAAAAAATGTTTTAACATACTTACTTTTGTACTACTTAACTTGTTAGAATTATTTGTTTCTTTTGTTTAAATTAATAAAGATTATTATTTACACGACAAAGTATATTGTGTATAATTGCCCTGACATTTCCACAGTAAGACTAATTGCGAATAATTATCGTTAAGCAAGTTAAAAATATGCTTGGTAATTTTTCATTTGATTATTCATGATTTTCATTTAAATAAATGTGCATTCTCGTACGTACGTATATATTGCACGACGAGAGTATGTATAATGTAATATGAGAACTATTTCTTCTCGTTTGTTCACCACGTGTCCGCGATTGAATATAAATTTATGTGAGTCAATTTACCTATAAATATCCGGTCGAACCGGTGTAACAGTGTATCAGTAAGTGCAACAAAAATGGATTTTTCCCAGTATCGAAAGGCTCTGGTCTACATTTTGACTTTTCTCGCTTACGCATGGTCAGGTTATGGTGCTGGGTTACTATCGAATTTAAAGGACGCGGTATTAGCAGCGGAATCGGTATTTCAAGATTTATTTGAGAATGCAATTAC
>NIPQ01092671.1:0-11011 GCA_002806875.1 Lepidotrigona ventralis hoosana
ATATAATATAATATAATATAATATATAATATAATATATAATATATAATTATATAATATATATAAATTATGCAAAGATTACAAAAGAGATTTTGAATTCTGACATTTTCATTAAAAAAATATACAACTCTGCTGCATCCCTGCTCTAAAAACCAACATTTTTCTTTACTTACTTAAGGAAAAGACAGAAATGAAAACTATATTGATCAAACTTATGTTATTATTACAACAATAAAATATACAAAGGGAGAAATATTACATTTTTGAACTTAATTGTAAGCAGCTTCAAAAATACATAATTATGGAGGCAACATGTTCAATTTCATAATGCATTATTGAAGTTCCTCTTAGACGTTACATTCATGACACTGGAGGGCCCTTCCTTCTATCCAAGTAAAAATTACTTCGTACCATAATACCATGGTACTTTTAAAAAATGACACTTCTGGATGTAAGGCGGCGCCACTAGATTGTACCATAGCAACTCATCTCGGTGCCGTCGTCGTGAAAGCTTTCAACACTATGAGCCACACACAGTGAGGTGTATCTGTCGCGGACAGTGGCGTGAAAATGGCGGTGTAAAATGGCAGGACGTAGATCGACGTTGACAAATGCCGATTCCCTGTCGGGATCTGGAAACACCGATCCTCTGAGAGAATTGTTCGAAGCATGTAAGACGGGAGACCTCGCGAGGGTGAAGGCGTTGGTTACACCGAAGACGGTCAATGCTCGAGACACTGCCGGACGCAAGTCCACCCCCCTGCATTTTGCAGCTGGTAAGCATCATTTTTCTACCAGCTTTCTTCACTCTGTCGCGTTAATAATATTCGCTACACGTGATTTGCAATTTTCAGTCGAGCTGTAGCGTACGATTGAAACCGTAGGCGTTTCGTTGTCACGCCGCAAACTCGGAACAATTCGAACACTTGGCTTTCAATGTTGTCATTTTATCGTTCGAACAATAATAATCATTTGAAATCGAGTTTCATTCATAGACGAAAGTGTAGCGTGCCTCTCAGCATTGAGTAATTATTATTATTGCCGGATATAAATTTATATCTTCCATATTTTGCAACAAAAATACATAAAAATACGTTTGCATTATCGGCGTTTCTTATCTTTCTCACGTTGATAACATTGGATATATAATGTAAAATTTACCTTGTCACAACAGCACTTACGATTGGAAAAATTCTGCTGTCACATTGTGAATATAAAGTAATTGGAACACTTAACTTGCGATCTGTTGTCATTTTATAATTTGAATAATAATCTTTTGCAAAGTCAAATATATTTATAACGACGGAGGAGGGAAAAGATAATTATTGTTATTAACATTGTGTTTCTCACGTGCATTTCTTATTTCCAATGTGCAGGTTATGGTAGGATAGAAGTAGTGGAATTCTTACTATCTGCTGGAGCATCCATTCAAGCACGTGATGACGGAGGTCTACATCCCTTGCATAATGCTTGCTCTTTTGGACATTGTGATGTTGTAAGACTTCTCTTGGAAGCAGGAGCTAATCCAAACACTAGAGACAACTGGAATTATACTCCTTTACACGAAGCTGCAATTAAAGTATGATTTAACTTAATTTAACAACTTTCATTTAATTTCAAGACATTTTAAGTGAATTTAATGTAACAATTATTCTAATAGGGTAAAATAGATGTGTGTATTGCTCTGCTACAACATGGAGCAGATGCCAATATAAGAAATACAGAAGGAAAAACAGCGTTAGAATTGGCAGATCCTGCGACTAAACCAGTACTAACAGGAGAATATAAAAAGGATGAATTGTTAGAAGCGGCAAGATCTGGAAATGAGGAACGTCTTTTACAACTTCTGAATCCCTTAAATGTAAACTGCCATGCAAGTGACGGCAGAAGATCCACTCCGTTGCATTTAGCTGCTGGATATAATAGGTCAAGACTGGTGCAAATTTTGTTACAAAATGGTGCAGATGTACATGCAAAGGACAAAGGGTAAATTTCTTTAATTCTTAACATCATCTATAAATGTAATTGTTAGAATTTAGCATTTGAAATAATTTATTTCTGAATGATCGTGTTGCAGAGGTCTTGTTCCGCTTCACAATGCTTGTTCGTATGGTCACTTTGAAGTGACCGAAGCGCTTCTCAAGCACGGTGCAGCGGTTAATGCCAGCGATTTGTGGGCATTTACTCCACTACACGAAGCTGCTAGCAAATCCAGAGTCGAGGTGTGCTCGTTACTTTTAAGCGAGGGTGCCGATCCGACTCAGTTAAACTGCCACAGTAAAAGCGCCATTGACGTAGCCCCGACATTGGAGTTACAAGAAAGATTGACATGTACGTTTCCTATGTCGATAGTACTCTTCTAGAAAAGCACACAGAACATGATTTTGTTAGATACACTTTAATTGTAGACGAATACAAGGGACACTGCCTCTTGGATGCCTGCAGGCAGGCAGATCTTACTAAATTAAAAAAGTACCTGTCCCAAGAAGTTGTAAACTTTAAACACCCATACACTGGGGATACACCACTGCACTGTGCCGTTGCATCTCCCTATCCCAAGAGAAAACAAGTAATAGAATCTTTAATTAGGAAAAATGCTGCCTTAAATGAGAAAAATAAAGACTTTCTTACACCTCTTCATGTTGCTACTGATCATTCTCATTATGATGCAATGGATGTGCTACTTAGACATAATGCAAAAGTCAATGCTTTAGATGGATTAGGGCAAACTGCACTACACAGGTACCGTGAATTGTCTAGAACATAAAAAGATGCTTTTATTTTTTTTATTTTACGATGAGAAAGTATGTGATTCCTTTACTTAAAAAGAATATTGTTGCATAAACAGGTGTGTTAGAGAAGACAATGTGCAAGCTTGCAGAATATTGTTATCATACAATGTTGATCCATCTATAGTATCACTTCAGGGCTATACTGCAGCANATCTATAGTATCACTTCAGGGCTATACTGCAGCACAAGTAGCTGCAGAAAATGTCCTTAAAATATTACAAGGTTCGGAACTGATTCACTACAGATACCAAATACCTTTTCAACCGAAGAATGTTTCTGTTCTCATTTTTGTTTTACAGATCCACCGAGCGCAACAGATGACGCGGAAGCGCAACTATTAGAAGCGAGCAAATCTGGCGATTTAGCGGCAGTAGAAAGGATTTTACGAACGAATCCATTGGCTGTTAATTGTCGAGATTTGGATGGTCGGCATTCCACACCGCTGCATTTTGCAGCGGGATTCAATAGAGTGCCTGTAGTCGAGTATTTATTGGCACATGGAGCAGATGTACACGCCAAAGATAAAGGGTTAGTAGTTTGTTGTNCACAAGTAGCTGCAGAAAATGTCCTTAAAATATTACAAGGTTCGGAACTGATTCACTACAGATACCAAATACCTTTTCAACCGAAGAATGTTTCTGTTCTCATTTTTGTTTTACAGATCCACCGAGCGGAACAGATGACGCGGAAGCGCAACTATTAGAAGCGAGCAAATCTGGCGATTTAGCGGCAGTAGAAAGGATTTTACGAACGAATCCATTGGCTGTTAATTGTCGAGATTTGGATGGTCGGCATTCCACACCGCTGCATTTTGCAGCGGGATTCAATAGAGTGCCTGTAGTCGAGTATTTATTGGCACATGGAGCAGATGTACACGCCAAAGATAAAGGGTTAGTAGTTTGTTATACAGTTTATTACCTAGAATAATTTAAATAAAGCAATTAAAGAACATGCTCAATTTTGTATGTTTAGTGGACTCGTTCCTTTACACAATGCCTGCTCTTATGGTCATTATGAAGTAACGGAATTGTTAGTAAAACATGGTGCATCAGTGAACGTTGCGGATTTATGGAAATTTACTCCACTTCACGAAGCTGCTGCTAAGGGAAAGTATGAAATAGTTCGCCTATTATTGAGACACGGTGCAGATGCCACTAAAAAGAACAGAGACGGCGCAACACCTTTAGATTTAGTAAGAGATGGCGATCAAGATGTAGCCGATTTATTACGGGGGAACAGTGCGCTTTTAGATGCAGCGAAGAAAGGGAATTTAGCGAGAGTGCAGCGACTTGTTACACAAGACAATATTAATTGTAGGGATGCACAAGGTCGTAATAGTACTCCATTACACTTGGCCGGTAAGTCTCTTAATTGTTCTCTTTCATTGGTTTACATGATCTAACATGCTAATATCTTAATATAGCGGGATACAATAATTTGGAAGTAGCCGAATTTTTGCTTGAACGTGGAGCAGATGTAAATGCTCAGGATAAAGGAGGATTGATACCTTTGCACAATGCTTCGAGTTACGGTCATTTAGATATCGCTGCATTACTCATCAAATATAATACCGTAGTAAACGCTACTGACAAATGGGGCTTTACACCACTTCACGAGGCAGCACAGAAAGGTAGGACACAGCTATGTGCCCTTTTATTGGCTCACGGTGCAGATCCTTTCTCGAAAAACCAAGAAGGACAAACTCCTCTGGATCTAGCTTGCGCTGACGATGTAAGATGCTTATTGCAAGATGCTATGGCTTCACAGCAAGTAGTACCGTCGATACCATCTGGTAATACTGGCGTCGGAGTTGCCATTAACTTAAATAGTAATGGTAATAATACTATTAACAGTAGGCCACCCAGTATCGTTGCGGGTAAATGTACTTCTATGATGCATGTGCAATTACAAATATATTTGTATTTTTCTATGTACGTATGATTGAAAATTGTTCAGTTCCAGTTACCCCACCGCCGCCACTTACTCAAGAAACTGTCATTATGCCTTCTGGAACAGCCATGACTTTGTGCGTACCACTTGCCAGACCATCTTCTTGCTTAAGTCCAATGCCGCCATCTGAGACGTGTTCTGAAAGAGATTCCAAAGATTCTAAAGATAATTCAAATATCACGACTGTAGCTGGTTTTCTTCAGAGCCTTGGTTTAGAACATTTGTTAGAGTTGTTCGAACGCGAACAAATTACGTTAGATATATTAGCGGAGATGGGCCACGAAGATTTGAAACAAGTGGGAGTATCTGCGTATGGTTATAGACACAAATTAATTAAAGGCATGGAAAAGCTTTTAAATACAACTGCCGGTACCCCGTGGCAACCGACTATTACACCAGGAACGTTACTAGTAGACTTATTAGCAGAGGATAAAGAATTTCTAGCTGTCGAGGAAGAAATGCAAAGTACCATTAGACAGCATAGAGACAATGGTCATTCTGGTGGAATATTTTCTCGATACAATATAGTTAGGGTAGGTTCGTTATATACATCATCGTGAAATAATTGTTCGAACCACAAATGAAAACTCTAACAACCTATTTACCATTTTCTAAAATAGATACAAAAAGTGCAAAACCGTAAATTATGGGAACGTTACGCGCATAGAAGGCAAGAAGTTGCCGAGGAAGTTGGCGCAGCAGCGCCTTCCTCTCCGAGTACCGGATCTAGGACCACTCCTGGATCGAGTTTGCCACAGGCGAACGAGAGGATGTTATTTCATGGTAGTCCATTTATTAATGCCATCGTTCAGAAGGGTTTCGATGAACGACACGCGTATATTGGTGGTATGTTCGGCGCTGGGATTTATTTTGCGGAGCACAGTAGTAAAAGTAATCAATACGTTTATGGAATATGCGGAGGTACTGGTTGTCCTGCTCATAAAGATAGAAGTTGTTACATCTGTCACAGGTAAGTGTATGGAAACGAACCAGTTTTGAATTTTAAACTACTGTTAAATTGTACTTGTTCTTTAAATACTATATACGTTCACTTGCAGACATTTATTACTCTGTCGTGTCACACTGGGAAAATCGTTTTTGCAATTCTCCGCGATGAAAATGGCCCACGCACCACCAGGACACCACAGTGTAATGGGTAGACCGTCTCAAGGTGGTTTAGCTTTCCCCGAATATGTTGTCTATAGAGGCGAACAAGCATATCCGGAATACCTTATTACGTACCAAATTGCGAGACCTCAGCAAGAAAGTGGTGGAAATGAAAGTGTCGAAGAACGGTGATCAGAAGAGTCTAGCCCAGCGGCAAGGTTGCGAAGTCTTTGTTGTTGCCAGAGACCTCGAACGTGTAACACTTTGTCTTGAATCTGGTTGAAACAAATTACGATTTCATTTTGGAATCAATTCTTCCATTTTTTAACTTCTTTAGCTGAAGTAGAGAAAAGTCATTCGAGTGAATCTACGATACAGTGGTAGATGAATTTTATCAATACATAAGTAATATGGTGTGTGTGTGTGTGTGTGTGTGTGTGTGTGTATCGGATCTATTTGTTGAAAAAAAAGAAGACAATTGATAGGACATTTAATTTTTAGCATTTATTTTGTGATAATATACTGGTCTGATTAGACCGCGCAATCATATACATGCCTGATTATTGATGTATATTGACTGCAGTGTACATATATCAGTATGGATTAGAGTATATCGGAGACCAGCATCATTTTTTTTATGTAAATTTAGGTGTCGATGAACGTGTTTATCTTTATATTCATACGTACGAAACAATGTTTGAACCATTACAATCTAATTGTCGGTCGATTGCAGTGTGATATAAAATATTTAAAAAAAAAAAAAAAATCGCATAAGTTTCATGGGAAAAAAGGCATAGTATTTCTACATCTTTGTCAATTTCAAATTAAGTAATTGTGCTCGTTGAAGCAATTACATGCGTTATGGGTAAAGTCCATGAGCGGATATTTAATTTGTAAATAACGACGAGCGAATATTTAATTTGTAAATAAATATGTTGTAAGTTTTCATAGTATAATCGCGAGCACAATGGTCGCAAAATGGTCAATGGTTGTTATTGACTGTTTTATAAAGAAGAACATCTTCCTAAACATAAAGGCAACATGATCGAGTCAAGTCTCACAAATGATTCCGTTCATCATAGATTAATTAAACTGATTAATACAACGAATGGTATTATATTTAGTATTCATATTGATCGCACAGAAATCTTCGTTTCATCATATAAAAATTCAGTTCAGACTCTCACGCGAAACTAAAGATTTGGACTTTACCTTTAACATGTATATACGTACGTGAGTATTTTATATATTCGGTTGATATTTCGGACATGGAGTATATTCATTCGTGTTGTCGACATTATCAACAGGGTTCCTATAAGCTCGTAGTAATTTCGAATACTGTGTACATAAATATACACTTTATTGTACGTACATTTCTTCTTTTCCACGATACACACATCGATCACATTCGTTTATCGTGCTTTTATTACTCTTCTATATAAGTTTGGATTTGTTTTTCTCAGGTACAATGAACAATGTGTGTGTTATAGATACTTTCCCATTCAATTCCCATTTCTTTCTTGTCGCAGATACATATTTCCATTTGTTGAATTACACAACGAAGCCACTCTTTCCTTGTAAAAAGTAAAAAAACATTGACAAACATTTTAATGTCAATCGTACGAACGTAATTAATATACCACGAGTTTGTATATTTTATTCTATTACAAACAAAAAAAAAAAAAAAAAAAAAAAAAAAAAAAAAAAAAAAAAAAATTTANTTATAAGGTCGGTGACAAGGTTATATCGGTCGATTTCAAAAGTATTTGTCACATTTTAGATGATTTGTCATTTATTGCTAAAAGACGTGGAACAAGTCTTGTTCTTCTTTCTAACCGTGTTACATTAAGAGAAAACCGATGAAAAAGAAAAATTATACTTGTTACACAGTATTTTGTATTTTGTAAATTGATAATGACATGACTTGGTGGGGGGTTCAGACCCCCACCAAGTGTGCTGCATATTTACAATTAGTGCACTCTTTCGCGAACTCTTTTCTTATTGGTCGAAAGAAATCGCGTTATAAATTCGCGGTAATATTCGCTTTCAATCGGTTTTTCGAGAACAGCGGCGCCTCGATGTATCGAGGACGCGCAAGTTTATCAGCTGGGAATTAAGATTTTTTTTTTTTTTTGCGTCGGAAAAAGAATTGATATCGACATATTTCGACTTCTATGTGCATTAGCAAGCGTGCGATAACGAAGGTGAAGCAATTGTTATAATTAATTTTGACAAATGCGCGATAAAATTTAATACATAGATAGTTACTTTATCGATCGAAAATCCGGACAGATACGATATCTAGAAATTCAAGAATTCCTCGTCGTCGAAAAAACTGTGAAATTTTGAAAAATGCTTACGATTCGATAAATATAAGGTTATGTATTTATACGTACATAATATTGTAAACATCTTTTATGAATGTATCATGTGTTACAGGCGCTAATAAAATCCCAAAATGTTTTATCTAAACGTAAACATAACCTAATAAGTATATCAAATATATTCTGTTTAATTTGATGCAAAAGAATTTCGTAAAATGAGAAATAATCACGTTCTAAGCAAGTGGAAAGTTTTTCGTCGAATGTAAACCTAATCTCGCCTGATCACGAGAGCAGCTCGCACGCTAGACGAACTTTTTTTTTTCCCCCTCAAATGAATCAGTTATCGACGATACACAACAATTATAGTGCAATAATTCGCAAGAGTTCGACGGTCATTGACAGCTGGAAAATTTTGTCTCGGAACGTTTCTATATATATATAGATATATGTTGTTGTTGATAAGTTTACGAAACGAATCTATCTATCGATGAGAAATAAAATAAAATCTCATAGTCATAACACGAACATTGCAGCTGTTGGTTAGGCAGTATTTTCACTCGAAAAACTACTGTCATCGTGGACTACATGCTAAATGAGATAAGAAAGAAATATTGTCACTTTCTTTTCTTTTCTTTTTTTTTTTTTTTAATTTTCTTCTCACTTTCTTTTTTTTTCTTTTTTTTTTTTTTTTAAGTTTCTTCCTCCAGACTATGGCACTTGACATTACTCATATTTATTTATTTATTTATTTATTTTTTTTAATTTCAACTGTCTAAATAATTTCTTGCAAGTACCTTCCTTGTATTAGTTGAAATATAACCTCAAAGAATGAGTAATTTTCAACTTTCTAAGTAATTTCAAGTACCTTCCTTGTATTAATTGAAATATAACCTCAAAGAATGAGTAATTTGAGAAAGAGTCTTCAAGGTTTATATTAGGAATATTATTATTAATTATTAGAATGTGATAATATTGTTACTATTGGTTAACTATTGGTTAAATTTTAATAAATTAATTATTAGAATATGATAATATTGTTACTATTGGTTAACTATTGGTTAAATTTTAATAAAAAAAAATAGTAGGTATATACAGTTGAAACTCAAATTGCTATAGCACTTGCTTGGTGTGTTCCGGTCTGGTACGTGTCTGGTTCGAGAGCAAGTCTCGAGGGACGAGAGAAGAGACTATTGCCACATTTAAAAGTCGTAATTCCACTCCGGTATAGTAACATGACCATCACGCATGCACCTAACTCTTGCCGCGCAAAACGTTTCGCTGTGATGCGAAATTTTCAGTCTGCGATGAAAATTCGAGGGAAAAGACCGGCAGAATGAATTAGTCACGTTCCATCGACTCATTGATATTAAGATATCCCGAGCTATCCGGGTGAAAGTACGGAAATACCTCTACTCGATCCGCGTGGTCGTTGAAGAATTCAATTAGTTATTCACCGAACGTAAGTTTAAAATTCGTATTCCGTGATATTTTTCGATTATTCAGGAGAGAAATGAAGAACAAAAAAAAAGAAACCTGATCTAAATTTTTGTCGGTAAATCGGTCAATAAGTTGAATCGGTATTTTACAAGCTGCGATAAAGTCCACTTTCCACTGTAATTTTCCATGTGTACGTGTCCGCGAATATTTGGCTTAGTCGAAATCGGCAAGATTGACATAATCCGTGGGCACGGAATGATTCACGTGATTCGACGACACGGTCTCGTATAATATTGTTGTTACGAAATTTTTGGCAGTGGACAGCGCTAAAATTCCTTCGTTATTAAAGGTTTGGCGCTTTCGTTAGGCCCATTCATGCAACGCCGATTTCAGTACCGACAGAGCGTCCGACGAAAGCTCTTTACCACGTGAAGATTGGGCCAACTCGTGGCTGAAAAAGAATGGTTGATAAAAGAGCACGACGACAATCTTTTCGAATAATTTGCCGGTTAGAAGATCCGTGTTACTGAATACTTAGATACCAAAACGAGAATTTCAGCAGTGTATCGTTGACCTTGAGAGAACTGAGTGCATTTGCAATGAAATTTTGCTTTTCAACGAGATTAAAAATTTTTGCATGTTCTCGTTTAAGTAAATATTCATTAAAGTAGAAGGGAAAGTACTTAACAAGTAAATAACGTTACTTATTATTTAAAGGTTAAATATTACTTGTTTCTTAATTCTTGTTATTATTTAATAGTTAAATATTACTTATTTAACTTACTCAAAAGTTAAATATCACTTATTACTTAAAAGTAGTAAATAAATAATAATGTTTCTTAATTCTTATTATTTAATAATAATAATTTTTATTATTACTTAATAGTTAAATATCACTTATTTAACTTACTCAAAATTTAAATATCACTTGTTACTTAAAAGTAGTAGGTAAATAATATTACTTGTTTCTTAATTCTTATCATTACTTAATAGTTAAATATCACTTATTACTTAAAAGTAGTAGATAAATAATATTACTTGTTTCTTAATTCTTATTATTACTTAATAGTTAAATATCACTTATTACTTAAAAGTAGTAGATAAATAATATTACTTGTTCCTTAATTCTTATTATTACTTAATAGTTAAATATTACTTATTTAACTTACTCAAAATTTAAATATCACTTATTACTTAAAAGTAGTAGATAAATAATATTACTTGTTCCTTAATTCTTATCATTACTTAATAGTTAAATATCACTTATTACTTAAAAGTAGTAGATAAATAATATTACTTGTTTCTTAATTCTTATTATTACTTAATAGTTAAATATCACTTATTACTTAAAAGTAGTAGATAAATAATATTACTTGTTTCTTAATTCTTATTATTACTTAATA
>NIPQ01092674.1:0-29293 GCA_002806875.1 Lepidotrigona ventralis hoosana
ATTGATTTTTATAATAAACAATAAATATCAAGCCAATATAAATATAAGTGATTGAACATAATAATATGTGATATATGCAAACAATCATATTAATATTGAATTATTTTGTGTATATTATAATATATCAGAAAACATCCTGAGTAGAAGTGGGTATATTTTGATTAATCGTAATTCGTTTTACACTGAAACATTTATACACACATATAATAATATACAATATTCATGAAATGTGAACTATTGTACTTATTTTCCTGTTCAGAAAATATGTATAAATTACCAAACACAAATCTTTTTATAAATTTTTCTTACTTATAAGAATTAATTAAAGAATTAATCAATTTCTTCATCAAATTAGAATTTATCCTATAAAAAATTTATATTTGAATTTCATGAATATTTTTCTAGATTCAGGAATAATTTAGATGTTTCATATATTTCGTATTTAAAATATTCAATAATTAATCAATTTCTTCATCAAATTAGAATTTATCCTATAAAAAATTTATATTTGAATTTCATGAATATTTTTCTAGATTCAGGAATAATTTAGATGTTTCATATATTTCGTATTTAAAATATTCAAATATAAAACTACATGTTTTTATTGCACTTAATTTTACATTGACTTAATATAAATGAATATTTAGAAAACTTGTATAATACAAAAAAAGAAAAAAAAAACAAAAAAGAAACTGAAATAATCATTAGTTTCTTAGAACTTCTTTCATAACAAAGCATTTAAAAAAATAACTTAAAATTAAAAATACATGTAAATATCAAGAAATCTTGATATATCAATAGCATAAAATTTTCATTTTATACAATTTTCTAATAATTCATGCATATTTATTTACGATATATAATAATTACTTACAGCTAATATCTTTCTCGATGGAAGTTTAACTTTCTGTATTCGTTTGTGAATAAGGATAATTCTGATAGCCTGTTGGGAAAGACGGATTTTGTTGACCGGTTTGTGATTGTGTAGTAGCTCCAGCTCCCGCTGCATAATATCCTGTTGGAGTTGAATTGGCATTTATTGTTGGATAACTACCATAAGCTTGTGGAAATGCATTAGGAGTCCCGCTCGCTGGACCAGATTGTCCTTGCATACTTTGTTGCATTTGCTGTTGAGCCATTTGATTGTTTTGCATTCCCAACTAATAAAAATATAAAATTTACTATTTTTTATATATTGTAATCCATTTTGCCATGGATTTTCATATTTGTAATGATTAACATACCTTTCCTGCTTTCATTTGAGCTTCTATAGCTTCTGCTTCTTTTATTTTACCAATGCTTCTATAATACTCTGCCCATTGTGCGCTATAATCAGCTTGACCTCCATTCTGTGTAGCTCCTGTTTGTTGCTGTTGCTGCTGCTGTTGTGTTTGTTGCTGCTGTTGTTGTGCTGGTCCAGCAGTATTAGTTGTTGATGCATTAGTTTGGTTTTGTGTATTTCCTAAAATATTATAAAATATTTTTAATTTAAATAATCTTTACCTAACTTTTACTTTTGCACAGTATTTTACCTGATTGTTGATTATGATCTTGTTTTCCTTGTTTTGCTTGTTGTTCGATCATATCTGCTTCCCTATGCATACCTAACGATCGATAATATTCTGCCCATTGTGCACTATAATCAGGCTGTCCCGTTTGTGGATTTACTTGAACAGGCGCTTGACTTGCTGCACCTTAAACAACATATATTGTACATATTATGTACAAACATAAATTATATATATTATATATTTATGTTCTTTTATGATATAAACATAAACATACTTGTATCAGTAGTTTGAGGTTGACTTGGCCAGGCTTGATAAGCAGTTCCAGTATTCCAAGTTGGATTATATCCAATTGCTCCTTGTGTACCAGTAAATGACGTATTAGCTGGGGCCTTTGATTTAATTTATATCAATTAGTTAATAAGTAAATTAATAATCTTTTTCTTCCATACATTTAAGGATTATATTATCAAATAATTACCATGCCTAATTTTTCACTAAATATTCTTTTTGCATGCTCTACTTGTTCAGGATTTCCACGAATTATGAAAATTTTTTCATTTTCATTACTTTGATTTCTTCTATCTAGTTCACAATGAGCTCCAGTCTGCTGATTTATTTGTTTAATAGTTTCACCACCTAAAATAATTAAAATAAATGATCAAAGTTTTTAAACATCGAGAATATTTATATTACTTCTAGGCTTATAAATAAATATAATTTTACCTTTTCCAATAATAATACCACATTTTGAAGATGGAACAGTGAACGTTGTTTCTATTTTATCTTGCATAGGTCCTCCTTGACGCCTATCCCATCCACCATATTCATTTGGATTACGATTATTGNTCCCATCCACCATATTCATTTGGATTACGATTATTGCCAAATCCATTTCCGCGTGAGCCACTTCTTGCTCCTATATTACTTCTACCATCATCTCTTCTCTAAAATGTGAACATGAAAATTGAAATGAATATAATATTATGCTTGAATGTGATATTGATGTATATTGAATGTAATATTGATAAAGATGTAATAATTACCATTACACTATCAATAAGTTCCTGAATACGTTGACGCACTTGTTCCACAGCTTGATGTTTTCNTGCCAAATCCATTTCCGCGTGAGCCACTTCTTGCTCCTATATTACTTCTACCATCATCTCTTCTCTAAAATGTGAACATGAAAATTGAAATGAATATAATATTATGCTTGAATGTGATATTGATGTATTGAATGTAATATTGATAAAGATGTAATAATTACCATTACACTATCAATAAGTTCCTGAATACGTTGACGCACTTGTTCCACAGCTTGATGTTTTCCAGACACTATACATTTTCTATCACCAGGACCATCCTCCCGTCCCTGTTGAAACTGGACTCTTGCTCCAGTTTCTGCTTGTATTTTTTTAATCATATCTCCTCCTTTACCAATAACAACACCTACTGCTGCTCTTGGGACAAGTACCTATTAAATTAAATATAACATTTATTCATATAAACATGTTACTACAAAAACAAATTAATTTTTAAATGTTACAGACAAAAATTACTAATATTTATAAAAAATTATATTATTAATATATCGCACCTCTACACCATCCGTAGTTCCAGAACCATGATTAAAATTATTATCATTTGAATAATTTCCACTTCTATCACTTCCTCTTATACCTCTATGAAACATTTGCATTTCTTTTTCAGCTATTAATTCATAAACTAATTGTTTGGCATATTCAACTTTTTGTGGATCACCAGTTATCCTACATAAAAAAGAATCTATAATTATTATCACTTAAAGCTGTTTGTATTTTAACAATAAATTTTTTTCTATATAAAAAAGACAAATAGAAAAATAAAAATGTTATTACGATTCTATTACCTTAAAGGTTTTTCTTGTTCTTGAGAAGGACCTTCTTGAATAACAACCATTTTTGCTCCGGATTTTTCTTGCAGCTGTTTAATCGTTTCTCCACCTTTCCCAATAATTAGACCAACTTTTGGTCCAGGAATCATTATTTCAACGAATCCTGGATGACCCATCATTCCTCCACTATTTCCACTCATATCACCAATTCCTTCAGTTCTACTTCTTTGATTTACAATTGATAATACCAATTCTTTAGCTCGACTGAAACACACATAATTTAAATGTGCAATGTAATTTTGAATAATATTAAGTTAAAATATAATACTATTAATATACAGTAATGTAATTTGTTTGCAACACATAATGTGATGTCTACTGTGTGCCAAGATATTATAAGTCATGAATGTCACATTAACATTTTGTTTGACAAAGAGTTATTTCTTAAGTGTATAATAAAATTAAATTTCATGTTAAAATGTCGTTGGCTTAATTATAAGCAGATTTAAATAAATAAAAATTCAATTTCTCTTCTTGTTGCGAATAACACGTCCCCATGCATATCCTATCCTCCTTTCTTCCTTCTTTCTCTCCATATCCTATTGAAAGCAAAAAACTATTAGTAAGTACAAAATTATTAAATTAAAAGCCACAACTTATTGATAAATTCTCAATGAGAAAATATTCTGAAGCGTATGTAAAGTCAAGTATGAGCCCGCTATTCGCATCCAGGAGCTAAGTAAAGATTCTGTAAAACATTTGACAATTTCAATATGCGAAAGCATGTAACCTACATTTAAGAAATGCATGTTAACATGAAGAGATAGCATATGGAGTACTAAACACACGCAAACTATATTTCACCAGTACTATCTGTGCTTAAAGCACATTTTCTAATGAATACAGTCAGTGTATATAAAGCATTATAATTATATGTATTACAACACCACAATATAGATTTTAAAACCATTTTGTCAAATAGTTGATACTTTCAGGTGTTTCTAGGAGATTTTACAGTGGAACTAGGTGGATAATTTGTTATTTAAATAAATAATAACCTAATAAATTTCGTATATATCAAATATAAGGAGGATAGCAGGTTTGTTTTCCTGTATATGTGTTTATAAGATGTACATACATATATGTAAATACATATTTTGATATATGCACATATAATTCTTTCTCCCTTTCCTTCTCCATATATATGTACATGTATTATATATACATATACACATATATATATATAAAACTGTATGTATATATACATAAGTATATGTACAGATGTAAAATATATATTTTGCATTATGAGTGTGATCAATATGTGCCACTTGACATAACACCACGAAGTAATCCTTTGTTCTAGGCAAAACTTTGTAAAGTGGAAATTGCATTGCATACAAAATAGTTAAAATTAACAAAATAAGAAGGGAAAAACAAGTTACTTGACAGCTTCTCGTGAGCCAGTTAATGTGCAAAGACGTTCAGGTAGCCCACCACTTTCTGGTGCCATTTGTATTTTACATCCTGTTTCGCTCTGCAATCTTGTTATTTGTTCTCCACCTCTGCCAATTACTGCAAAGATATTATTATTAATTATAATTCATTTAAAATTCCTGTGGTAATTTAATTGCTAATTTAAATATATATAAACTATATTAAATTTGTTCTCATTAATATTAATAAATTATATTTTTATTATAATCTTTTTATGATAATTTTATTATTTTATTATAATCAATGTTACAAAATTTATAGAAAAACATAATATAATGCTAATTGTAAATTAAACTGTAGGTATTATTTCAATTTAATACATAAGTATTGAGAATATCTAAAATAATATAAAAATATCTTTATATTAATAATTGATTATATAAAGGCAGATCTAGAAATTCTCCCTTTCTAAATTATAGATGTTTGTTTATATATTACATGTACTGAATTGTTTACATATTACATATATTGAAAAAAATTATTGAAAATAATTTCTTCTCGTAAAAATACATGTTCTGTAATTAACATTTATATATTAAGATTTATCATATGTAGCAATTTTTGAATATTTTTTAATTATTAGTAGTATTACTATATTTCAAGGTATTCTTAAATCTAGAGTTATGTTAAATGCGCAAATTATACAGTTTATAGTATCTTTATTAAGATATTTCAAATTTTTGCTATATCATTTCTGACTTATATATCAGGAAGAAAAAGTTGCTAGATCTATATGTATAACCTATTGTAATTTTTCAGAAAATTTTGATCAAACTTTGATCATTTATTTTGTCATTTGATATACAATTTACTTACTCAGACCGACCATGTTATCTGGAACTCTGATATCTTCATTACAAATACCTCCTACATTTCCAATTGGTCCTGCTGAAGATCCTGTTTGTCCTGTTCGTCCTGTTGGATTAATTGACTCCCCTAATACGTTACTTCCTGCTGAGCCACGAAGTCCCATTAGTGAGTCTGATACCAATGATGCCATCTTTTTTGCTTCAGGTTCTGAAATCATGAATCCATTTCAGAAATGTAAAATTTATTTCTTGTATTTATATCGATATCTAATATCAAATTTTTATCATACTTAAAGAAATTTTAAGTAGTGCTTCAACTAATGCTTCATTATTTTTTAATACACCTTTTATTGGTGAATTCATATCTGGTGAATTCATATCTGTATACTGCGTTGCTTTTAAATCGTTTTGTTCTGACTTAGGTTGTTTTTTTTTTCATACTTACTCCAAGGTCGCAAAGAAGCAAAACCTCGGTCTTCCTTCATAAAAAAATTGAAGCTACTGTTGACGTACATATTATATACGTAATATTGGATTCTGTCAGTTTGTGTTCAACTAACATGATGGTTGTGGCAGACCGCGTTAGTATTTTCGGTTCGGAAGTTTTTTGTTTTTTTTTTTAATTTTCTTATTACTATTTAAATATTTACATTCCATAAAAATAGTTATTCAATCATTGAATTGGCATTTTTGAAATAATGAAAAAAAAGTATGAAAAACATTGCTTGTTTCTATCACTATTTAGTTCTTACATGATATATCAGAATTCTGTTTTCATTTGTTATATGTTTCGCAGTTACATTTTTTTAGTAGAAATTTTTTTTCAAAGTCATGATTAATAATGTATAAATCCAAAGATCCAAATATTTCTTCGGTAATTAGTTATAGATTTTCAAATAATTTTCCATTTTTCTCATATTGATTANATAATGAAAAAAAAGTATGAAAAACATTGCTTGTTTCTATCACTATTTAGTTCTTACATGATATATCAGAATTCTGTTTTCATTTGTTATATGTTTCGCAGTTACATTTTTTTAGTAGAAATTTTTTTCCAAAGATCCAAATATTTCTTCGGTAATTAGTTATAGATTTTCAAATAATTTTCCATTTTTCTCATATTGATCAAACATTGCTTTGCTCCAAAAAGTTAAAATAACATGTAGCAATAAAAATTATCGGACGATGTTCTAGAAACTTGGAAAAATATTCAAGAATTTTTGAAATCTTTAAGATATAAAAATGTAAAAAAAAAGAAAAAACTATATAGATATAACTGACTCATCAGTAAAAATAAGATAGCAGACAAAGGGTTAATACGTTTAATTTTGCAATAGATTCTTCATACATGTACGTGACATTACCTGATCCATCTTCAAGAGGGCGTTTTAACTTAGAGTCTTGATTATTTTGTGCACCAGCTGGATTAATTTTTGCAGCTATCTAAAACATACAAACACATTTAAATTATCCATAGTTTATTATAATAATTAATAGTGTGTTTAACTAAGATAAACGACTTAAACTAGTAAGTATAAAATAGGCTTACAATCAAAGTTCATTTCAATACTTATTAAAAATATATAATTTATATAATGTGTACTATGTGCATAGAAATAAATAAAACAAATAAATTAAAACTTCAGAACAAATTAACTGTAAATTAAGATTTATCAACGTTATGAACACCATATAAATATCCAAGTGAAATTTCTTAAACAATTTTCAAGTAGAATGCTAAAATATTAAAATATAATATTATTTAATCTGATTACTTAATGTTCCTGTGAAATTTTTGTTTGTTGATGACTAAAGTCGACGTATGGTTTTTAACAAAGATGTGAAACGCTACGTGGCCTACTTATAGAAATATGATTCAATCATAACCTGAATTACATTAATTTCATGGTTTCACTTACTTGTTTTGCACGTTGCAAAGCTGCCGCAAATGCCGAGCTTTGACTAAAGTTTTGAGGCGGAGCAACCGCTGAATAGTCACTCATGATGGAACATGAAGCAGCAATGCAAATAAAACTATCCCGATATTTTTTCGAAGAAATTAATAATCGATATCGTACGATTAATTTCCACACTTAATATTTGAAATAATATTTTCACACACAAGTTACAAATATTTCAACACGCACTGCTTTGAAAATATACAATAGTAGCAAAGCAGAGGTTTATGAGTGAAAGAACTGTGCTTTCACATAGAGAACAGTACAGCGCAAGCGTCGGTCATAGAATACAAAATTTTGAAGATTCATTGTTATTTTAGAATTGATACTACATATAGCATATTTGTATAACTATATTTATATATGTAAAATACATGAGGAAATAATATATTTTGTATATTGCAAAAATATGAAACACTTTTCATATATGGAAATGTATATACGTACAACTTGTATATAAATTAAATCAAATTGAGTTGAAAGAATAAAATTTGAATGAATATCTTGATTTTTGAATAAATCAAAAATATTATTTACGCATTAAATTAAATATACACATACGTTTGATGTATGATTTATGATTATACATATATATTGCTGATATATGTAACTATAATTATAATTTTTTACTATTACATATATATTACTTTAAAGTGTCAATAATTTAATTATTAATTACAAAAATGAAAATAAAATAATTTATGTAGAAAAGATATTATTTTCATTCTATGTATATAATTATGGTTAACCTAATGGTAATAAACAATATATATCTTTCTTAACCTAATAAACATATATATATATCTTTTTTTATTTATAGTAATTTTATAAAATACATAAACGATATAATATCAACTAAGTAACAAATTATTGATTATAATAATAATATTATTGATTATAATAATAATATTACTGATTGTAATAATAATATGTATATATATATATATATATATATATATTATTTCAAAATAAATATATTTGTTCGAAATTTTTTTTCACAATATGTGAAAGAAGTTAAAATTTTGTAATGTATTTCATTGCCAAATGAAATTATTATTCTAAAGTTGTGAAATAATATGTCGAAATATTTTTCGAAAATAATGGTACGTTATAACTTGAAGTTGGAAACGCTATATACGTGATAATAAAATTTACACTATCGTTGTACATTTTTACACATACATATACAATTTTTATGTTGTGTAAAATTATGTTTGCTCGTAAGATTAAGATACACACGATGAGTAGTCATTTACCTAAAAATCATATTTAGTGATAGTCGATGTGGATTTTAAATAATTTTGAAATAATTTCATAATTTTCAATTTAAATTTTTTACAATGATGGAAGTGTCGTGTTTGGAACCTTGTGTTCAATTAAAACTTTCAAGAGAGGAGTTAGAAAATATTGTAGACAAGGCTAAGGATTGGGCTCTTATGCATGGTATTAATTTATAAATATATTAAATTAAAAGGAATTTTATTTGTTTTTGTTCTATTCCTTAAAATATAAAATAACAATTGCATTGAAATTAAAAAAAATGCATATTTCACTTATTCTTGTTCAGGTATTAGTATACGGTCAAAAGTATCCTTTAATAAAAATCAGGTACAAGTTTTGCCATTTACTTTACTACCGTCAAGCTTTCCTAGGAAACATTTTGAGAAAGTCAAAGGCATTCAAGCGTTATTGAATGAATTGATACATAAAGTAGCACATAATAATGATTTTTTAATAAAAAGTTTGAGAAGGTACGTAAGAATAATATATTATTTACATTTATATATGTTATACACACACACATATATATATATATATATATATATATATATATATATATGTATTGTTTTATATCTTTTTTAGTACAATTGGTGCAGATCCATTTACAGCAAAATTGTTTAATATATACGAAACTGTATATAAGGAAGGATTTAATCAGGTAAAACAAAATTATAATATAAATACAATTAATATGCATTTATTTCAAATAATCTATGACAAGTAAGCTGCTGTATTATTTTCCTGTTATAGACAGTAAGTCTTGGCTTACTTCGATCTGATTACATGTTACATGAGAATCAGATTAAGCAAGTTGAGTTAAATACTATTGCAAGTAGTTTTGGAGGAATAGTTACAATTACTTCTCAATATCACAAGTGAGTTTTTGTTCTAAAATTTGTAAATGTAATTTATTTGTGTAAACATAATATATTCTTTTTAGATACATCTTATCAGAATTAGGATATACAGATAAAATAAAAAATGTAAGTATCATTTATTATTTCACGTTTCTTAAATTTCCTTGTTATTAAACATTTTCATGTGATTTAGATTCCAGAAAATAATCCAATTAATGGATTATGTAAAGGGCTAACATATGCATGGAAATTGTACGATAATAAAAAGTAAGTTGATATAATATGATAAAAAGTAAAAATGTGAATAAACTATTAAATAATTAACATATTTTATTATAGGGCTGTAATATTATTCATTGTTGAAAGTATCACTTATAATATATGCGATCAGAGATTTCATGAATTTGAAATTTCTAAAATTAATCCTGATATTAAAGTGATAAGAAGAAGTTTAAAAGATTTAGTATCTGAAGCAAGGCTAGGATCAAATAAACAATTAATAGTGTATGTAAAATGTTATAAACATATTGTTTATAAACAAGTAATTAACAGTTGTTTATTTATTTGTTTTTAGTGGAGATTTAGAAGTTTCTGTAGTTTATTTTCGTTCTGGTTATGAAGTTGAAGCTTATCCTACCGAACAAGAATGGGAAATTAGATTACTAATCGAACGTTCTAAAGCTATAAAATGTCCATCAATACAATATCATCTAGCTGGTACTAAGAAGGTATAAAGAATATTAATTTGTTTTTTAAGCAGTGTGAAGAACGAACAACTTTTAGGTACAACAATCTTTAGCTTATTCTAATGCGCTCAATGTATTTTTAAAAGATGATAATATAATAAAACAAATACAAGAGATATTTGCTGGACTTTATTCTTTAGAATTTGTGAGTATTAAAAAAACATTATTTACTTACAAATTTTATATATATAATCATTTTGATGTTATATTTTGAAACTATTTTCATGGCTTCCATTGAATAGAATAATGAAACAGAAAGTATAATTAATGATGCTATATCATATCCAAAAAAATATGTATTAAAACCACAAAGAGAAGGAGGTGGAAACAATGTTTATGATAAAGACATAAAGTTGCGTTTAAAATCTATGAGAAATTCAGAGGAAAGAACTGCTTGGATATTAATGGATCGTTTTTATCCTCCCGTGCAAAAGAATTATATTGTATGTGCTCATAATGAACCATTTGAAGATCATCATTTACACTTTTCTAATGTTGTATCAGAACTTGGTATATATGGTGTCATAATAGGGTATGCGTTAAAATACATTTTTCTAATAATTATTCAGACAATTATATCGAGTGACTATGAGTTTTTATTTTACAGAAATCATGATAATATTATATATAATGAAGAGGTAGGACATATTTTGAGAACAAAACCATCAAATGAAAATGAAGGTGGAATAGCAGCTGGAATCGGTGCTATTGATAGTCCTTATCTAATTAGTTAATATAGAAGATATGTATATAGTTAGAATTATATATATATATATTATATTATAGAATTACCGAATATAGTTCAAAAATATTAAAATTTTAAATTATGAAATTATATTTTTATCTAAATTAATGTTAATAAAGAATGTTGAATGGTAATTTTTATAATTTAATCTTAAGAAAAAGAAAAAAAATGCAGTATAAAAGTATAAATATTGTTGATAATTCCGTTTTTATTAATTGTGCGTATGTAAAAAAAATACGTACATGAAGATTTTACAGTTAAATTGAAATAAATACTATTAAATATTTATAAACTAAATAATTATGTACACGGTTAAATTTGAGTTTTATTTTCATTTAAAAATTAAAGTGATATATATTATTATATTATTATATTAAGCGAATATCTTGTTTATTCGTAGATTCTTTAGATTCGTCATCTGATTGATCGAAATTGAACATTTTTATTATTTGTTTTTCATTTTTCTCTGTTATATTATTTTCATTCTTATTCTAAATAGAAAAAAAAAAACAAATTAAAATTTTATAACTGGATATGACCTTAGTGTTTTACCTGTTGGATACTCGTAACCGGATTAATATATTCATGTTCACCAGGTGGTAAACCAGAAATACAATTGATCTCATTTCGTTGATCGAACGATGGATTTTGAAAATGAATGCTGCAAGTAAAACAGAAAACTTAGTATTTCTAACTGAAAATGAATTATCGATGAATTTACCTGAGATTATTCTTCTTTGAAAAGTTTGGTTTGATTTTCTGGTAATAAAAATAAGCTGCTGCAACTATGAAACATGCCAATACTGTGATTATTATACCGGTTAATGTTCCTTGTTGATGAATACTACTTTCATTTCTATGATTAGCTATATTGGAATTGAATTTAATTTTTGTATTTGTGTTTCCTATGCAAATGTTTTTGGAATCTTTTGGATATCCATCGTGACAAATACATGCGGATCCATTGTTTCCCGAAACACACATATAACTGCAGTCATATTTCTCACAAAAATTCTTCCCTAATACGAAGATACGAATTAAAAATTTATTTTTCATTGAAAGGTAAAACAATAATAAAATTTTGCTAATTAATTATTTTCACTCACCAACAGGTTGCTTAATGGTGTGAGAAATAATAAAGTACTTGTCCACGTTTGAAGTACCAATAATGATTGTCATACATGATTTATCACCGTATAATTTGCATTTTTGAATAGTACCAGTTGTACTCATCAACCAATATAAAGAATCCTCGTATATGCTAATACTCAAAGCTTGATAAATCTGTCATATTAAAAAACAACAATGCGAAGATATTTGGAACAATATTTTTCTCTACATAAATTAATTAATCTGAATTAATCATGAATTAATCTGTAACTTACAAGTGTATTTAATACTACAACACGATTAGAACCGTCCAGATTCGAAGATTCGATGGTTTTATGAAACGTATCTGACCAATACAATCTGGATCGTGTATAATCAATAGTTAATGCAAAAACAATACCAAGATCACGATGTACAATTGCTGTTGCGTTAGTACCCATTGTACTAGATCGATATATTTCCGTCATAGGTCTATCGTAATCTGACCAAACAGTTTGGCTCCAAAATAGCCACCTACATTAAATTTGTTCCTTATGATCATGAATATTAACACTTTGCATAGTCATATCACGTATTTAAAAATTTCAAGAATTTTGAAACACGTGTTTGAAATCACTTCGAAATCTCTCTAAAGGTGAAAGGCTTATAATCATATCTTTAAAATCTTTCGATTCTCCACAGATAATCAATCATTTATAATTTTTCAAAATTTGTCTTATGCATAATATATCAAAATATATTATGTAACTTTTAATTTATAATCAAATCATATTCTATAATATATATCTTTAGATTTTAAGGATATATGTGTGTGTGTGTGTGTACACAGCATGTCACATAATTTGTCACGATTTTTCAAGCATTTCTGATGACCTGGTAAAAAAATGTCTCGAACAGAAGTTGATCAATTTTCGGTCAATTACATACCGCAGTATAACATTTCTAACAATTTTTTTTCAATAAAAAGTCAAGGTCATTTTCTATTATATTTTATAGTATTATAGCTGATGCAAAGATGAACCTTGATATGACCCTAATGTAGAAATATCGGCTAAATCATAGATTTTAACATTATTGGTTCAGAATTGATATTTTACGATAATGTTATCCCGTCACACCATTGGAAGTGCCTGACAAATTGTGGCAACAATTACGTGCAACTGTGTATATTTTATAACTGAAATATACCCCCTCTGTGGTTCGACAGCAATAGAGATTGCTCGGTATTTTTGTGGAATTGACACTACTTTGGCACACTTCTGCTGTTCTAGGTTGCAAACCTGTAGATTATAATTTAAAAAAGTTTTCATACATGCATACAAATATTAAATGAACGTGAACAGTGAATATTCAATACCTGAATACTGCTGGAACGATCATTATCATTAAAGTATACATTATCAGTAATCCAATCAACAGCTAGAGCTTCCGGTTTGCCAAGACCGGTAACAGTCTTTCGTTCTTTGGTTTTCATATTTATTTTGCTTACCATACCTAGAACATCTATAAAAAAGATCTATTAATAAGATAAAGAAATATTTGTATCTGTATAAAGAAAGATAAAGAAAAGATCTGAATTTAGTAAGATCATATTGAGATATAATTTTATTTAATAAAATATAATTTTATTTAATAAAATATAATTTTATTTAATAAAATATGAATAAAGCAGTAATATATAGAAATAAAATAAAAGAACCAACATCTGATTATTAAATTTATATTATGGAGAATATATATGCATGATTTTATTTGTAGGTAAGTTATAAAAACATCTTTGTGCTAAGTTGTTAAGAATGAGGAAAAAATATTAAACCATTTAGAATATTATATATAATAGAAGTCTGATCTTGTAATACAGCTAATCTAAAACTCTCTATTTTATTATTAAAATAATATTCTTTATAAAAATTTGATCTGTCACCAAGCATTTATTTAATAACATTGAGATCTAGCTTTGAGGTCATCAGATTATTTTTTATATATCTTCAATATTTTAAAATAATAAGTTGAAATTTAATTTGATAATCATGTTTTAATATAATGCGAAAAAGTCTATTTCGTGTGAGTATATTATTAATTAATATGAAATATAAATTCTTTCACCGTTTTTAACATCCAATTATTTTTCAGTAATTTTAGTATCGTACAGAAAAATTTATGTAACTACCTTTTAAAGAAATATTAAGAGATATTAATGTAAATAATAAATATATTGGTGTTTAAAAATCAAGTATTAGTACCATTACTCCAATAGATAGTATTTTCCTTCGTGTTCACATCAATACCATTTATTTCAAAATTTATTTCTTCATAAATAACTTCAATTGAATTCAAATTTGGTGATAACTTTCTAATATTATTACCAGAAACTGTGATCATCTCCATTTGTGGACCTAATTAAATGAAAATAATGTGTTAGAATAAAACATAATCATCTGTCACATATTTCTTGCAATTAAATATTAAATTTTATTCAAAAATAAAATAAAGCTTTTCTTACCAGCCACTTTGCACGAAGTTTTATCACTTCGAATGACGTATCCCTCGTAACATGAACAAGTATAAGATCCATTAGTATTATGACATAATTGTGAACAAACGTTGTCTTCACACTCGTTGACGTCTTCGCAAGATTTAAAATTGTTACTTAATTGATATCCATTTCTACAACCACAGACAGGACCAGTGGGTGTACTATGGCACATATTCGCGCAGGGATTGACCTTGGTACACGCAATTTCTGCAAAGTGTGTTTTATAATATGAACACAGTAGTAAAGTTTATCTTAACATTTCCGTTTCTGAATTTTTCTTATGGCCTAACTTCATTCATTGAGAAAAGTTTTTTATGTTACTTTTTATATTTTTGTCAAAATTAGAAAAATTTCCGGAAGAAAGAAAATGTGATTTTGAAAAAAAATTGCTTCACATATTATCAACTGAATGTAATCTAAAATTGAACTTTAATAATAATATAATAATAATTCTATTAATAATTCTATTTATGATTTTTATTATAATAATTTTATTATGACTTATAATAATGTTCTTATTCGTTTTATTCTCATTGTACGTACTACATTCTCCGTATTCATCACTTTGGTCTGAACAATCCACTTTTCCATCGCACACTTTGGCAAAAGGCAGGCAAACGCCGTTAGAACATTTGAATTCTTTGCATTTAGAAATCGAGCTGACGCTATTCATTCTCGAATTACCACCGTCACAATCTTTTTCATCTGATCCATCCCCACAATCATTTATCCGGTCGCATACCCAGTTTTTATCAATGCATTTCTGATTGTCACAAACATACTCTTCCTTTTGGCATCGAGCACAATTACGTTCGTCGTCGTTTTTTGGGCAGTCTGAAACGCCGTTACATCTACGAAAACACGTTGATAAAATAAATAAATAGTTTTCTTTATCTGCTTGATGAAAATGCATCTTAAAAGTGCGAAAAAATGTAATTAAAATTAACACTAAACGTACCAAGCGGGGTCAAATGACCCCTTTTCTTTCGCTAATCTGACTTCTTGTAAATTCTTATATTATCTGATTATTCAATTTCTCGTTTTCTGTTTTTCTCTTAGCTTATTTTTTGCCGAGAAAAATTCTTTGCATACCTTGTGTACCGCGAGGGACCATTTGACCCCTTATGGCAAGATAGGCATATGTAAAATGTCGGTACGTGTTACCAGTGTTAAATAAGAACCATGGATCACTAACTATTACTATTTGAAATGTCGTCGTATTCAAAGATGTGAAGAAGCTTTATTAATAAAAATTAATAAAAATTTATTCAGTAAGGGGCCATAATATGGTAGTAATGATTTGTTATAGATGAAGAGTTTTCAGAGATTTCAAGGTTCATCTTTAGATTTTTAAGTAAAATCAGATATTTTTTGATCCGTTGATCAATTTGCTTTATATTTTTTTATAAAAAAAAAAAAATATCAGTCATGTATGTTGGGAAGCTATTACTTTAAGAGACATTTTAACTTTAACTTATCATTCGTCTTAACTTTTTATTATATTTCATTTTTCCAATTCAATTTGTTCCTTGATATCAAATTGATACAATGGTGAGAAATTAATATATACGATGAAAACATAAATAATTAAATTTGCAAATTTTTTTATTCATAATAAATAAATTTCTATATTCTACTACGAAGATTCACAGAAATCTTCCTTCTACGTATAAGTGTAAATCAATTTTATATAGTGAAATTGTTTTGTCTACCTTATGATCATTTATTTTGGACTTGTCACAATTATAATTTTCAAAAATGTGATTCATTGTAGTCTAATGATGATAATTGGAAAATAATGATATCGTATTTTGTTATCCAAAATATCGAAAATATATGTTATATATTAAAGAACAGATGAGAGTTAACTGTTAAAATCCATGATATAAAAGTCGAGATAAGACGTAAGTAGCTTTTTCTTTTATAAAGAATATTGCAAGCAAAAAATATATAATTCCGTTTAAAAAAGATGGCTTTGATAGCCTGCGAAATATTATTGTAGCATGATCCTTCTAACTTTCATTAAAGAAATTTTTTTCACATCTCCAAAAATAATATATTTTGTAGTAATAACTATCCTTATAATAAACAATACGATGTTTGTAAAAATCTACAAAACATTATATACATATTTCCTGCTTCTTGTCGATATTATTTACTTGAAATCGAAATCCATGATTGTGATGTTAAAAGTCTGAGAAAATTATCGATGTAAGAAACATAATAAGTAGAAGTCTACAAATACTGTAATAGTAAGAATTCCTTCCTTATTTCGACTCGAAAATTTTGAAATATTTGCATATAACATTTGATCCTTATTTACTTTTCTTATCGTAATACAAATAAATGTAAAAGGACAGAGTACAATAAACACGATCAAATGTAAAAATGATAAAAGGCATTGATAAATGTACTGTAGTTATAAATTGACTCACCTGGCTTCATTGGGAAGGCATAATTCCGTATTGAAACATTTATACTGATCCGCAGAACAATTGACGTAATTATTGTTACCCACGTAATTGCAATATTGTTCGTCGCTGTTATCTTCACACTCGCTGATTCCGTTGCACTTCAATATTAAATCGATGCAACGACCGCTTAAACAAGTAAACATTTCGGATGGACATGCTTTTCTTTGGCACGTTTCGTGTTCGTCAGAACGATCTACACAGTCAATCTTCATCCACATACGAGGTTAATTACACACGTTTTAACGGAACAGATTGAGTTTGCTTTTTAATTTGTATGTTCCATTGCCGTTTCAAATAAGAGATAAAATTACATTGAGGGAAACATAATTAATATAGTAAGACAAAAGTTCTGCCGTATTTTTCTTTCTAATAAAATAATTTTGCCTAATTAACGACATTTATGTTCCCATTAGTACATTCTAGTTTCCTTTGAAATTTATTAAAATTAAAGTTTTAGTGTTTGTCACACGTATTAAAAAAAAAAAAAAAATTACTGTTCATTGCTTTTATAGTCTTTTATAGTCTGACATTGATCTACTGTCTCAAGGAAGCAAACGAATGAAAGAAATTGAATTGAACGAAATTGCAAGCTCACCTCGCCATCGCATTCCCACGTTTTCGGTATACAAGTCCCGGTTTCGCATGCGAAGCTGTCACCGTCACATTTGTGCCTGTCGCAATTAAGTTCGTCCGAAAAATCAGTACAATCATTCTGCCCGTTGCATACAAGGTACTTCGATATGCAAGCTCCTTCGTGACATTGAAATTCATCTGGAAGATATTAGAGTCATCGTGAATGATTGTTGGCTGCTTGAAGACACCTACAGCGGAGGTCTTTATTCAGCCTACACGTGACATCGATATGTCGTTCTTTCTCGATGTTGATGTTTCATAACAATAGCACTATTCGATTCGGTTATGCGAGCTCTACGTTTCTTATCGTGTCGAATAAATAAGAGAATCAAACGGAGACGTTAATAAATGTGGTCTTAATAAGGTACCTTCGATCGAAAACGTGTTCCTATTTCTCAACGAAAATTCGATAAGAAATATGCAGGAATATAAATAAAAAGAGAGAGAGAGAGAGAGAGAAAATAAAACTTTTCCTTTCTTATTTAAATCGATAAATTCATGTGTCGTTTTATTGATTTAAGAAATTAATTAAGAATAGATATTATCTGCTAAACGAATAATATAACTTAAACTTCTACGATTGCTCTATTCGCGTTATGTGCGATTATTGCAAGCAAGGAACACGATGGTTTTAAACAATGTTAATTTATTGATTCAAATAAATATACGAGCTTATTTAATAATTTTCATTCGCTGATCTCTCAATTTGGTCTACATTGTCGGTCGTTTTATATACACAGTATATAATTCATCGCTTATAATTCGTGCTCTAAATGTGTTCAAACAGTATTGTTATTGTAGACAATAAGCACATTGTAAATAAGATTTAGTAAGTGTTTTGATTTACTGGAATCGCATTCCTTTTTATCGCAGCCCTCCTCGTCCGACCAATCGGCACAGTCATAGTAGGAATTACAACGTTTCGTCTTGCTTATGCACTCGCCGTTTTTGCATTGAAACTGATCATGATGCTTGCATTTTGACCAGTGGTATTCATCGCAAATGCTTGATTCGTCTTCCCCGTTAGGGCAGTCTTGTATCCCATTGCATCTGCAATTGTCAAATATCTTATTTCAATAAAAATAAAAAAATGGAAAGAGATAACTTTTTTTTTTAAATTTACAGGTAAATTATAAAACACTACAATTACAATTTAATAATTAATGAATAACTATAATGTTATATCATGAACTTTGAGCAACTTTAAAATTAGAAATCGACATATCGTACAATATGACGAAATACAAAATTTGTTTATCGAATCTTAATATGTTGTAAAAAGGCAAAAGAAATTATATCACCACGAAGCAAAAATTTAAATGGACATTTCCAGGAATTAAGCCAANCATTTCGACATATCGTACAATATGACGAAATACAAAATTTGTTTATCGAATCTTAATATGTTGTAAAAAGGCAAAAGAAATTATATCACCACGAAGCAAAAATTTAAATGGACATTTCCAGGAATTAAGCCAATTAAATCAATGCAATTGCCGAATTTCACGACTGGATCATAAAATATAACAGTGTCTTACCTTTGGTCGAACTTTATGCACATATCGTGTTCACTGCATTTTATCTCGCCGGCGTTACACGCAGTTTGAGGACTACACGTTCGATTATCTACGTTTAGCATCATGTCCGGAGGACACGCGCAAAGCTGGAAATTTCGATGAAATATTCTAAGTACAGAGACAACCGGATCTTACAAAAGCTATAAAATATTTTTAACTTACATAGGAATGAGAGTTGGATAACAGACACATGTGAGAGCAGTTCCCGTTGTTCATACGACATTGGTGGTCTCTTACATAGGTTTCGTGTATACCCACTAATTGTATTCTGTCCAAGTTATTAGGTATTTCTGAAAGTTAAACTTGTTCTTGTACTAATCGATATAATCTTCATTTATTACTTAACTTAAACTATAAATCTAACCAGGTAGATCAGCAATTATGATTACCTTAAATATATCTGTTGTTGTTTGGAAATATAAAAAAAGCTTTGTTAACGAAAATTATTCAATACAGTTAGGGCCATAATATGGCAGCAATGATTTTTTTGTAGGTGAAAGGATTTCGAAAATTTTCTAGTATCATATATTTTTTGGTCTATGCAGCTCGATATTATCTATTAAAAAAGTATTAACTTATGTATTTTAATTTTATAAAAACCAACGTATTCAAAATTAAAATATCTTCTAATACTAATAAATAATACATAATAATAATAATAATGATAATAATACAAAAATATATGGTTCTATTTAAAAAAAGTAGAAGTAATTTTAAAATTTTCGAAATTCCTTTATCTACGAGAAAATTATTATTGTCATATTATAATATATTATAAAGTGTTTGTAGCAAATAATAAACTCTTTTTATATCATTAAAAAGATGATTATGGTTATAATATAATCTATCCTGTATTTTATTTCTTATTATTTTTTTTTACTTAATTATATGAAATGCTGAGAATAAGGAAGCATGAAAGTCAAGTTAAGATTAAATCCATTTATCAGCTATTTAGAAAATATATTTGATTATGGTTGATCATTGAAATCGGTGAATCAAGTTAATTGATCATTAAAAAAAAATGTTATATATAACTCGTTTTATATTACTTACTTAATGTAATATGTTTCTGATATTGCTGTGTGTTGCTCTTTTTAGTCCAATACAATTGATCTGACTTATATTGCGTCCAAAATACATAATTACCAAGAACGGCGAGACTCACAGGTTCTGATAAACCAGTGCGGAAGATATATGTTTCAAGACCTAAGAAAAAAAAAATTACAATTGTTAATAATATTCATGCAAGAGATAGAATATTTGGAAGAGAAGGAGTCCTTGAATTATATAATTAAAATATAAAAATAATATTTAATTTTACAATTACATTTGTAATTATACAATATAAGATGAATTCCATTTAATTTTTGAATTACTATAAACTGATAACAGCAATACACAAACTGCAGATGTTTATGTAAGTTTAAATGCACATCATTGAAAACCTAAAATCTAAATGAAAATGACTTTTATATTTTAAATATTATAATGTTCTACGTGATACATAATACATAATGAGAAACCTAATTTAATCTTAAAAATTATCAGATTACGATTACGATTATGATTTCACAATCGTAGAGTTTGGGAAAAATGATTGTTGTCTTTCATTTGAAAATTTGTAAAAAAAGTTCTATCACTTGGATGTATTTATCGTGATACAAAAATACAGACCTGGAATGGTCGTAATACCAATACGACCAGTGCCCTGATCACTCCAAAACAATTGTTTCAGATCTCTGTCGTAGCACAAAGATACCTTCGGTCCAATTAACGGTGTTTTATTTCCTTCGATCGTGATTCTCGGACCAAGTCCGTTCATATTCATCAGATCTATGCGATACGATTTATCCGCACTAAATACGACCATCATGATACTAAAACATAATAAGAATTTAAATCATATCGCAAGGCTTTTCAATAAAAGCATGTGTAAATTATTTCAGAATTTACTCGTTCCCTGTGAAATGCACATGTGTTTGAAAATATATCGTATATGAAAATAATTACCCTTTTTTTAATAATATTATAAATATTATTATATAATTATATAATTTTATAATATTTATAATATTTTATATTATTTATAATTTTATATTATTTATAATATTATATAATTGTATAATATTTAAAATTATTTCAGAATTTACTCGTTCTCTATGAAATGCACACGTGTTTGAAAATATGTCGTATATAAAAATAATTACCCTTTTTTTAATAATATTATAAATATTATAAATATTATTATATAATATTATAAATATTTATAATTATAATATTAATAAAATTTATAATTATAATTATAATATTATAAATATTATTATTATTATATAATTATATAATAATATTATAAATATTATTATATAATTATATAATTTTATAATATTTGTAATATTTTATATTATTTATAATTTTATATTATTTATAATATTATATAATTGTACAATTATATAATTTTATAATATTTAAAATTATTTCAGAATTTACTCGTTCCCTGTGAAATGCACATGTGTTTGAAAATATGTCGTATATGAAAATAATTACCCTTTTTTTAATAATTTTTTTAATAATTATGAATATTATTATATAATTATATAATTTTATAATATTTAAAATATTATAAAATTATATAAATTATTTCAGAATTTACTCGTTCCCTGTGAAATGCACATGTGTTTGAAAATATATCGTATATGAAAATAATTACCCTTCTTCCGGTACAAGAGCAATGTCGTAAGGTTCGTCCTGAAAGTAGAAGATCGTTTTTTCATTGTTGTTCAAGTTATGAACTTCAATGGTTTTGTGCTTCACATCCGACAAATATAGATTGTTTCCAAGATAGTCGAAATCCATTCCACCTAATATCTCATTTTTGATAGATATCAAGCTTTTCAGGTCATCAGTGTGTGTGTCAAAATGGAAAATATTGTCCCTTAGTTGATCGCTGCCCAGTAAACCACCTGTGTTAATATTCGTTTGTTTCTTTAATGTTCGAGATATTAAAAAAGAAAAAGAAAAAAAGATTTTGATCGTATTCAGAGGAACGAATAGTGATTAAAACCGTACCAGTAAGAGGATTATAAGCAATTCCAGTGATATGATTTAGTATAACATTAGTTGTCATCTTTGGTTTTCCCAGTAATTCGTGATAATAATCTATCAACGTGTTTCCTGTTGCAATAACTAAATGCACTTTCTTTTTAACCGCTGAAATTTATTTAATTCACGCATTAACAGATAAATTATTAGCATTTCATATCAAATACGTCAAAATTTATAACAATAATATAACTTACCACGACATGTATGATTATCATGATTTAATTCTTTGTCCAATGTACAAGCACAGGTATATCCATTCTCTGAATTTAATAAACACAGCTCGGAACAGGGATTCGAATTGCATGGATTCGGCATCTATTGTCGAGTATTGCATTTTCTTTATCTACGTGTAAAGCGATAAGGAAGAAATAATCGAACGGGTGGCGTTACCTTGGGTTTCAAAACCGAATGATATATATGTATGCCATAAATGGTACTGTTTGTACCCACTAAGATTTTCCAATGTTTGCCAGTGAATTTATCACACGATTGTATGGTATTAGATATCCAATCGCTCCAATACAGCCTATTTTCAAATACAGCCAATGAAAATGGCTTCTTTACTACCCCTTTCAGTATGACCTAAGAAATAATTTTAAATGTAATTATCGTTTCTTCGTGAACATTATTCTACCAATGATATAGAAAAAAAAAAAAGAAAATGAAAAATATACCCTCCGATCTGTACCATCTAGCCGTGCCGATTCGATTATTTTTAGTTTAGTATCTATCCAATATAATCTATTATTTGCGTAATCAATAGCTAAACTATTCGGCAATTCTAAATTTTCGTTGATTAACACGGTATTATTTTTGCCATCCATTCCCGCCTTTAATATGCACGAATTCACGCCCCATTTGGACCAGTACATTATACTACAGGGACGCATAATTTTATTATTTATCTTGTACTTGAACTTTAGTTTCTAGATCATTCATTATTAAAAGTGTAATAAAATTCTATAAAACATAGAATAATCTTATGAAAATAAAGTATAAAATTTGACAATATCTCTATCTTTAAAAAGTTAAAATAAAGATATTTAGAGAGATTGAAACATATTTTTTTTAATTTTAATGTCGAGAGAAGATGCTACTGAATTTCAATTGTTTAGGCTTTTATATTTGAAACGTACGCACCCATTGGATGGCAATAAAGCAAGACTTCGCGGTTTATCGTTCGGTTCTTCTATTATAACAGTACAATAAGAACCATCATTGCTGCAAACTCCGATGTGCATGTAACCACTGTCCGTGAAGTATATGTTGCCTGTTACCCAATCTACTGCCATATCATCAGGATTGTTTAAACCTTAAAGGATTATAAAGTTTTAAGAATCAAAGAAAATTATTAGTAACTTATATTTTACGAGTCTGATCTAATATTAAGTAAAGAAAAAGTTTTTGTGATGAAGTAAAATTGAATTTTTGCAATAAAGTATATGGTCTTGTAATATAGAAATATAATGTTAAATTTGAATTTTACCTGTTGTAACAATGATTTCTCGCTGCGTGCCATCCACTGAACTTCTGATTATTGCTTCATTTCCATTCTCGATGTCGGACCAATATATGTAATTCGCGTCCAAGGAAACAGCCACGGCATGTTGCAAATTCCGAGTTATGGGATAATATATTTCAGAACTAAGGTAAACACCATGGATTTCAGATTTAATCGAGAACACCATTTCAGCTTCGCCACCTATGGATAAGCAATAGAAAAAGATATTAATTAGAAATATATCAATAATAAAATATAAATATTAAAATATAAATTATAAAAATAAAAATTAATAATAAAATATAAATATTAAAAGTTAGGTTTCTCGTAATGCAGTAAAATAGCTAATGCTTAATAAAATACAAACGTATGAAATTTTTTACTTTTCAAACTATTTTTTAAGATATAAAATTCTTCAATTACTTACATAAATTTGAAAAGAAATTTACCTTCGACTTTGCAAGTTTTTTGATCATCGTCCAGATTATAACCAGTCTGACATGAACAAGTGTAAGATCCAGCATTATTGATACATTTTTGGTCGCAAGTTCCGTAATCATCGCACTCATTCACATCTATAAAAGAAATATTAGATGTGACTGAAAAATAACTTTGACGATTAATATTTATATCTGTATTTTTGTATCTGTGCTAATCCAAGAAGAAAAGTATATTGCATTTTTTAGTTTTACCCTCGCAAGTCTGATTGTTCACCAACTTGTAACCTGATCGACACGAACATTGAGCACCTACGGGTGTTTTTCTGCAGTTATGTTGGCAATTTGCTTCTTTGCACGCTGTGTCAGCTAATTTTGAAGCAATTAAATCGGTTATTATCATAGCGTTAAAAATTATCAAATATAATAACAAAAAAAAAAAAGACTTTACATCGTCGAATCGAAATAATATATTTTCTTACTACACTTACCCTTCTTGCATGCATCCACATTTTCTTCTGAGTTATCACCACAGTCATCTTTCTCGTTACATGTTGCATTTAGGAAAATGCATCTTTCATTTTTGCATAGATATCGATCGTATTCGTTGTTACATTTATCGATTGGTATCATACTGTTCTCTGTAAAAATATGAAATCGCAATATTTTGAAACTTGTAAAATCTGTTTAATGTAAAGTAACTTAGCGAAGAAATACCACATTTTTCTTCGTCGCTCTTATCTGGACAATCTGGAACTCCATCGCAAACCCACTCGTTTCTTATGCAATGACCATCTTTGCATTTGAATCTATCGCATTGTAACTGTAGTGATTGAAAATATATTAGTTAGAAAATATTTGTAATTTATATAATATAATATTTAAATTTACTTATATATTATAATATTTAAATTTACTTAGATAGGCTACAACGTGTCGAGAAATACGTATAAATTACAAAACATTAAAAAATTTCGCATTGCAAAAAAAAATAAAATATATATTATATATATAAAAAATAAATATATATAATAATAAATAATAAATATAATAGATAAAATAAAAATATAATAATAAATAAAAAATAAATATATATTATAAAAATAAAAAAAATATATATATATAACTTATTCGCATTCTTATTGCTTAAAATAAATATTATAAATAACTGATTAATTTCAACTCGATATCTGTAATGATTACAGCTTGTAAGTGAGACACTCTGTACAATATTCGGACTTTGTACCTTTTCAAGGGTATTTTAAATTATTAAGTTCGAAAATGGCAGTCATTTTTCACGAAAATGAACGATTTTAAAAATTCAGTTATGAACACTTGGCTGTTTAGATTTTAGAATTATTTGCAACGATATAGCACGATACCACAACCCAACTGTTGGATCGGCTATGTTTCATTAGAAATATAAAAATTAATTAAAACATTCTTTATTGTTTGAATGAATTTATTTCGATGTTTCTCGCACGCTTCTAAATTTGAACTGATCCCGGAAATCAATCGTCGAATTTGATTTTATTTCGACTAACTTGTACAATTTTATACATTTACACTTCGAAAACTTAAAATTTTGCTTGTCTTATTTCTATGAAAAATGATTTTCGTTTCCTTATTACGTTTCCTTATTACGTTATATTAGAACTATTATTTGTTAAAGAGTAAAAATTTTAATCTTACATTTTTCACGCAATCATCATGCTCATCACTTCCATCTAAACAATCAGATTTCGCGTCGCAAAATTTTTCTATCGGTATGCAAGAATGATCGGAGCATTGGAACTCATCTGCAGCACAGCGAATCATTTTAAGATCAATCTGAAACAATTGAAGAGCTTTAGCCACATATTAAACGTATACTTTTATTTCATTGTTAGATATGAGAAACCAAATTAATCAACTTTTATTAATAAAAAATAATTTCTTACTATCATCTAGGATTAATAATTAGTTCTCGAGAAACAAATGGTTTATTTTCATAAGTTCATTTATCACGTGAAAATAACATACATAATGATAAGTTCAAAATTTATCATTGAATTCAAAAAATAATTTCTATTATTTTTCATTAAATTTAAAAAGTAATTTATATTATTATCATTTTTCTATGCTTTTCAATTTATGGAGTTGACCAATATGCCTTTGGAAAGTTTCATATAATAACTTAATAGGAAGAGTAATTCAAAACATCGAATATTTTATAATTTCTTGCGAGTAATTTTAATTTACTTAACTACAAAATCTTCTAGTTATTACAAGGATATTATTATTAGGCTGCAGATATTTGTGCCATTTATAAAGATAATGTAAGTAAATAATTATTTTATTTTACCTATTAAGCTACATTAAACTATATTATACTATAAACTATATTAAATTATATTATATAAGGAATATTATAATTATAATATTTTTATATTATTTAAGCAAATATTTATACTTTAAATATTTTTCCATATTATTCGCATTCTATGTCTATTTATACCTCCACGTTTTCCATAAATACATAAAAGTTCGCAAATGTCGTTTTAATCATAATTACGACTGAGTACGTACTTGGAAGCCTTTACAATCCATTTCATCAGATTCGTCACCGCACTCGCTTTCCCCATCGCAACGGAAGGCGGACGAAATGCATTTTCCGTTGTTGCATAAGAAGTAATCCGGTGGTTCGCAACGTATAGCTTCAAATTGGGAAAGAAGAGAATGCAAGTTACAACGTAGCTGAAATGAATTACTAGATCTAATTGGAAAATATAAACTTACTTGTGGTACTGACGCGCGAGTTGAAGACAGTTATGACGAGAAACACAAACAACTTGCGATACATAATCTGAAATAATTTTTTTTTTTTTTCAAATTAACTTCAACTTTAAATCATACCATATCTTAGTCAATCGTTTTAGAAATTAATCAATGAATTGTGATCAAAATTATTTCAATTGGAAAAATTGTTGGTATATTTTACAAATATTTGTTTACCACATTTATCATATTTATATTTTTCTATTAATTTGAAATTTAAATTTATGTCATTTTTACTGGCATTAATCGTCGTTGAAAAATATCCAATTTTTTGTTAATATAATGAATATAAGAAAGCAAGATGATAAAGTGTTATAACAGAATTCATTAGCGTTAAATATCAATCATGGTGACACTTCCTCAGAGGCATCAATGTTTCTCACGTATCATGAATTATATTTTTTTACTTATGTTTTTTTTATACAAATTCTTGAAAACATAAGTAATAAAATATGAATAATAAACAACAAATTAATCAGTATTTTTAATACATTAATAGATTCTTTACAAAATTAAAAAATCGCTAAATTATAGCAAAAAAATTGTATATTTATAGTAGAAAGATTTTTAAGCTTCTATAATTTTTGTAGGAAAAAGAAAACATTCTATTTGTGCTCATTTTAATGTGTGAAGTTTTCACATTCTTGAACGTAGTTTTAGAATTCCTTTTTATTATAAGACGGAGTGAAAAACAAAATTCAAACTACTCTACGAAGTTTAAAAAATTTCTGTCCATATTCGTTTCATATCTCTTCAATATCTCAATATGATCTTATTAGAAGAAGTTTCAACTTTACAACGATTGTCTAAAAGTTCCCAAACTTTTGTTTCATTATACTTTAAATAAAGAGTTTGCATTAGAGCAACCGAAAGAGTTTAACTATTTTTTATAATTCCACAATGTGAGAAATTGGTAAGATGATGAAATCTCATAAACACACGTGGTAGGCACACGCACTGATTACAGAGAAGATTCAAATCTGATCGTGAGATCTTCTCCATATTTCTTCGCTTATTCTAATGTAGATAAAGGCATTTTCATTTAAAGCACAATGGAATTGCGAAAAAAACTTTTGAGTGCTCATCATAGAAAGAAGATTTACTTTTATAAGACCACATTGAAACGAATATAGAAAAAAAAATTTTTTGAATAATTCGAACTTGTTAAATTTCAAAAGGAAAAAAAGTAACTTCAGTTCCTCACTTTCAGTTCTATGAAAAAAAAAAAAGAATCTTAGAGAAAATTAAGTTCCTTTTGTTTTATGAAGAAGTGTAGTTTTAAGTAATGTAAATATATTATACACAAATAAATCTCTCTACAAAATTCATAGTATCAAGTAAAATTTAATACGAATTGTTTAAAAATTTATTTGCATTAAATCAATCCATAATTTTTACATTTATCGTTGATTCGTTCCTATTTATCGTAAAGGGAGATTATTATAAGAAAAATTGATGAAATTATTATTTCCAACAAAACGTAGAAATAGAAATAAAATATTTCAGTTGAACATACTTACTAGAATTCCTCACTACATATGTGAAGAAATGAGATATATCAATAATACCTCTATATGGACTATCCTAACAGAGTTTCAATAACATATATCGAAATTCTCGGCTTCTCCTTACTACTATGGCTGTTATCTAAACACTAAAGACCGTTGTAGGAAACGTACCAAAATTATATAGCTGAGGTCGTGTTCATAATTATACATGTATTGTTATGAATGTATCTGTGTAGGTCATTATATATTAATATAGATTTCAATTTATAATTTTATTCAAGTTTCGAATGAGATTAAATTTTTAAATACACGGTGATTTACACA
>NIPQ01092675.1:0-26472 GCA_002806875.1 Lepidotrigona ventralis hoosana
CGGTTTGCGTCCGCACCTCGGGCGATTATTTGTTGCTTCCGTTCTCGAGGAACTATTTTCAAACTGGCCGCCTTCAGTGCGACCGCCTTACGCGCAGAATTGAGCGATTAACCGCGATTGAGACAGATACGAGCTAGGAAATTGGCAAAAGATGAGTCTTCGGCTATTAATTTTTTTTGACGTTGCGTGCAAAGTGTCTTGAATGATGCGAATTTAGGTGAAACAGGTGAAAATTTGTTCCTCGTCGTACACTGGCTGTCAAGTATCAAAATATCTAAGTATTTGTCGAGAAGTTTTATTTTATTAAGATACAGTGAAGAACAACTTATTAAATATCATCGTAGGATACTTCAAGTACCACAACTAAAGAACTAAAGAAGAAAAGTTGAAGATTAAAATTCCCTATAGTCACGATCCTCACAATCCTCTAGAATCGATTCGATAAAACTCAACTCACGATGGTAGACGCGACTCTTTCTTTCTCGATCTCGGTCTCGTTAAGAACTCCTCAGTAATCTCAATTCGGCCTCGTAATTAATTATCGACGTGATTCGGGGTAAGCAAGGAATCGTTTGGCTTCGCGGAATCGATAAGAGTGTATTTTCGTGTCCGTCCAAATGTCCCTATGTTTCACCAGAGTCTCGGGGCCGCATGTGTGGCGAATAAGGTATCCTCAAATGAAAAATCGCTACCGATAATCCAGGTAGGCGGTCGCTGGTTCTTCGACGAGCGTCGTGATCGTAGCTCGTTCGTTCGTAACCACGGGCTCGCCGCGCTAGGGAGTTATGGCGCCGGCTGGTGGTACGCCTGCGAACACCGTTCTCTCTGAAGAGGGCGTTATCTGGCGGTTTAATCGAACGATTAATGACACAGTGCGCGTAAAAGTGGCTGTGGAGACGAAGCGAACGCGAAAAGGAAACAGGGAACGAGCCGACATGAATGAACCGTGTAAGCGGCTTGTTAAAAATTTGGCCCCTCAGCGCCCATACACATATACTGTATTTCAATAAAACAACGCGCGCCACCGCTGACTGATTGACTAATTATCAGGCCGGCCAGTGGACCCAACCGTCCAGATCAATACGGCTGTTAAACGCGAGCTTATAGGCCCTCTCCTTTCACAGATCATTCCCAGATAATGGAGAGACGCGGGGAATTTTATCGCGTTGGACGCGCGCTCGTACCGTAATTGTGACTTTTCGGTTAATTAACGTTCCGCGGTTGCAGAGAATTTTTCAAAGCGGGGCAATCCGATAGCCAAGCTGGCGATTGATCGCCGACTATGCTTCGTCGATTCTAAGAATCTTGTCGGTTTCGATTTGTCTGTTGAGTTGAATCTCCTTTGCCTATCTTAGTTACAGAGAATTTTGACATGTTTAATTCTCATTTCTCTCCGTCGATGTTGAACAACTTTCTTCTCCTTTGAAAATTCTCCTAAGCTTTACATTGACTACTTTACTTGCAAAGAATTCTCAACGCGCTCGACAACGTCACTTCTTTCCTCCGTCTTTCATCCGGGAGGTTCTCTGTCTCTCACGGACTATTTTTTTTTTGTCCACTCTTCCAAGATCATCGATTTTCTTCTAAATTGGGCGTCCAGTGCCAACGAGCGTGTTGGATAAGTGAATTGGTAATCAAGGAACATCGATTCCAGTCGACGGTCGGGTCGCATGCGTTGGCACCGGCCCTCTAATCCCACTGGCCAGGTGTCGAGATATCGAAAGGTGATGGAACGGCTCGAGACGCGTTAAATATTGAGCCGGTCACGAAGCATACACGGCGTGGCCCGTAATGAGCCGCGTCTTCCCGCCCCGCGTCCTCGCTCGAAGATGATATCCAAGCTCTTTCCACTCGGCCGATCGGACGGTGCTCATTAGCGACGGATTAATACGACCCAGACGGAGGAACCGGACCGGACAAATGCACGGTAGCCGTGTCCACGACGACGCGAGTCATTCGTTTCGAATATTTTGCCGTGGTGGACGCGCATCCGCCGGACGCTGCATCTATCTTGGACCGCGATCTCCGGAACTCTGCCGCCTAAGGTCTTTATCGGGCATCTGGATATTAAGCGAACGCTTGCGTTGCTTAATCAGTGTCCACGGAAATTCGAGTCGGCCCGAATCGTCGTTTGGATCGACGATTAATAGGAATGTGAGTGCGCTCTCGACCGAGTCTTTGATTTTTGTATCGGCAACTTGGTGTTCACTTGGTTACTTGGAAGTCAAGCTAAGTTGCAGTAAGTAGCGTGTACAGCTACAGATACATATATCTACACCGCTTCTCGGTTCTTGGAAATATACATGAGGTTTTTTTCGATCAGTGGAGTGCAAATTTGTGCGAAAATACGTGGGACATTTATGAACATTTATAATATAAATGCATCTTGCAATATTTGATAGAGAAATTTTTTTTAAATTATTTTTGTAAGAAAGATTATTTTGATTATAAATTTAATAACAATACTCTAATAATAATAAAATAATTTCGATTTGTATTCTGACAGCACCATAGACAAATATTACTACGTGATTATTATTATTTTGTACGTTTTCATTAAATTATCATATCATTCGAAGTCTGGATAGTTGAAATAACAAAGAAATGTTTTATTTAATAATAGTAGAGAAATGTTAATATTTTACAAAAATCAACAATTGTTCGTGCCAATTATTGTTTCCAAGTGATATATTTTCTCCCCTCCTTTTGCAATATTTGGAAATCCGTAACTTGGAATACTGTGTAGAGAATCGAACGTCTTGCGTAAAAGTAGATACGATTGACCAAAGTTCCCGTCAGGCCAGAGTCAGGTTTGACGCCAGCCGGGGCGATTTATCAGAATAATGCACACGCCATTACCCCGGTGTCCCCACCTTAAAACCAAGATCTTGATTTCGCGCGAAACTCCGTGTAAGCCTTCGACTTTCTTCAGGCTTCCCTTATAAGTTCCAATCCATGCTTGTAACATTGTTCCAGTCGTCTGGAAGAGTAGACGGAAAAAATGTTGCTCCTCCCCGACTAAGCATCTTCTTTCTCAAAACTTTTTGAACAACTGCAACAAAGGAACGGTACCTAGTTAATTTTACTTTACATCTTACAAAGGTATCAGATCGTAACAACAACTCTTTTACAAAGTATTTGAATGATGAACAATTTTTTTTAATGAGAAAAAAGAAAGAGATCAATAGATCTTTTATATCTTTTATATTTATATTTCTTATTTTTCATCATCTATTTGGCGTTTAGCAGATTAGAGTGCAAGCTGTATAAAACAAATGTCGGATATTTTATCGTTGTATAAAATAGTTGGTAGATGTCGAAGAAGAATTTTAATTCCCCACTGCGGAGGTGAAATCTCAGAGATTTCACTGATTTCTATATTTAACATCTAACATCAATACTTTCTCTTCAACGAGAAATTGATATAACGGACTACTTTATTTTGTTACATCTATAATAAAGTAAATCAGAAAGAAGACTTGTTTGCCAGAAATATTTTATATTTATGTATAAATTACAAATACGTGTATAAATTAATTAAAAATTCAAGAGTCTTGTAGACTCCTCAAACTTCACGTCTTAATTATCAATATTATAGTAGTATTAAATAGACATTAACAAAATTAGTGGTCTATAGGATGAAACAGAAATTTTACTACTACTAATGAAAAATAATTTAAAATATCGAATGTTCTAAACTCAGTCGTCCATTGACATTTAATACATTAATATATCATGTAATAATAAAACACGAAGGGTGAGGCGTGTAGATAGCAGAAAGTTGAATGGCACGGACTCGCGTCAAACGATCTAATAGTTAGACTCTCTGCGTAACTTGCCGGTAATATGAAGCGAAACTTTTCGTCGAGTTTTACAACATTAGCTTTGACCACGTGAATTTTCCAGCGAAAGTTTCCTCGCGTGCATCCGGCCGCTGTAACGTGAGTAATCCGAGATCGATTGCGCGCGCGAACGAAGCTAGGAGTTCGCGTTTTAGTTCCAATTAAAGCGGTCGAAGTGGCGGGCGAATTTACGACGAGTTGATTAATGGGCCGGCGAGGTATTTGTCACGTTGTTTACGAACAGCCGAAAGAATAAGTTGACTGGTATAACTGACCGTGGATAGCCGGCCAGATTTATCGCGTTATTATCGATCCGTCCGTCCACGGAAATGGCAGAAAACTGTAATTGAAAGACACCGGTTATTCGAGAACGGTGGAGAGCAATATCCGCGACCGGCAACGCGAAACTAATCGGAATCAATCAAACTGTAATGCCTATTTGAATCGTGTAATTGCCGGATGATTTGCTACGAAAGATTCATTGTCTAGGCGATAATTTAGCGACTAATATTATTAACGAATTAACGAACTGTAAATTGGATTATTTATGCGTTCGTAGAGAATATCTAGAATATCTAGAATGTATATGAAGTGTGATGTATAAAATATCTAGGGCGAAATATGAATTTTAATAATTATCATAATAGTTGAGGAACGAAGTTGTAGTCATAAAAATTTGTAATTTATCACAACTAGTAGATTTTACAGATTCACGTTGAACAGAATGATTAACTGACTTGCAGTGCCCTTGAAGAACTTTATACACTTCAGAGCTAAAATTATTACAGCTGCAGGAAAATTTATTATCGATAACTTTCTTGTTCCAGAAGAACTTTACATGTTTCAGTGCCAAAATTTATTTATCGTAAGATTGCATCGTGCAAAAGGATTTCACGGCGTGAACAACTGAAATTGGAAAATTCATCGCACCGTAAGAAATATAGAATAGAGAAATATAATGATACGATGATAATTTCATTTTGAAATTGATAAGATGATACGTATGATATGGCATTGTATGTAGGTAAGGTGTATAAAGAGAAAATTAACATAATTTTTACGATATCGGATTCGCGAAGTCTCGATGTAGCAGTTTGATAAATGGTCATAGAATAAGGGCAGATTTGAGAGACTAAAATATTCAAGAGGTTCTTCCGCAGCACGTATTTAAACTCTTATGGCGGCCAAGGTATCGATAGGCAGAAGCCGGGCTACCCCGCGTGTGTCGCGACCTGAAAAGCTTCTCCTGCCGTGACTTCCGAGATTTATCGTTTAAACGCGCACTTACAGCCCCTGGTGGAGGGTATTGCATCACACACAAGCGACAATAAATCATCAAAATACGAGCCGATGACGGGACGCGAGGAAATAACATTTAGTAGTTGCCGCGAGGATTTTGCTGAGGCTAGATCCCCTTTTGTGTGCAAATTATTCGAGAAGCATCGATCGTGGCAAGGAAGAAGGAAACAGTAAGGAACAGTAAGAAAATAAATCTTCATTTATTCCAACAATATTCAAGAATCTCTTTCTTTTTTTTCCTTTTTCTTTTTAACAGAATACGATTTCATTTTGTAATTACAATTTTGTGTGTAGAACTTCTGAAAAGTTCAAATATACTTCTTACTTTTAACATTCAATACTTATTGGAGATAACAAAATCATGTCACGATCGTAGAACTAAAACAAAGGAGTATGAATCAATGCAAGGAAATGTAAAATGCCGCGAGACGTTGATCCCTCTTTCAATTTATCTGTCCGATGTGATAAAAAGGAGTCTCGTCTGCAGGCGATAGATCACTCATTCATTGGCTCATACTGGAACTATGTTATTCATGTCTTAACGCTGCCTACTAATTCATCCGATTTTCGAGAAGGAGCCGTTTGCCAAACTATGTTTCATTCGAAACGGATATCTATTCAGAGTCATAAAAAATTCCAGATAACGAGCAAGCCTGTGCTTTATTTTCAAATTCTACCGATACAGTAGTATCTAATAATATTATCGGATAGACTGATCGATGCTTGAAAAGGAGTTTCACTTTCATCGCGTGGGATAAATAGGTTCGCGGGAGTGAAGAGAGATCTATATAGCGAGACTATGAGCTAGTGTTTATTACCAGATCTTATAGCGAACGATTTTCCTATTGGCTACCGTCTTTGGTGATTCATGGCTGGCAATTATCAAAGCACGAAACTCCCTCGGCTTGTATTAAGTGGAGGAAACGACGCGGCGAGTCGCGATACAATCGTAACGTGTAATTTAGCTATTAAGGCTGACCGTGGAAACCTAGTTCACGGTGGTCATCATCATTTCTATCATCCATGCACCGCGCACGAGCAAGCGAACGAACGAGAACGAGCAAGCAAGCAAGCAAGCAAGCGGACGAACCTGAGCCTGATCCGGAGCCGTGGCGAGCTGCGACGACGCCGATGCATTAGCTATTTAATGCGAGCCTCTTTAGCCTTGGTTAATTGATGGTTGGATATTAGCGTAATTGTAATGAGGCGAAATTACGGCAATCACGCTCGGTCTACCGTCTCTTGCTCGGTGGGAGAGGGAGAGCGTTAGTCTCCGGCTTTCGGGGGAACATCTTCAAAGAAATTCGCCGACGTTTTCTCTCTGCTTCCTTGCCTGTCTCCCACCCTCCCACAACATCCTGTCTCTATCGTTGATATAGTATCTGCGGTATCCACGGTATGTGACGCGTAGGATTTTGATAGATAACGGTACGGATTTCAGTCGATTGCCGAGATTTCCTCGTGACCATACTCCGCACTACCAGTTTCTCATTTTCTTTCTTTCTTCCTTTTTTTTTTTTTCTTTCTTTCTCTGTGGTTAAAGATCCATCGATTACGAGTTCGTTCGTTTGGCGGAAGAGAGCGGTTCTCGGTCGAGAGTAACCAGATTTGAGAAACCACGGGAAAGTTCGATATCTTGGGATTTGGGAAAGCTAGAGTCTGACGTACGTCATTAATTGTCTACGTGAAGCTACGTGTTTCCAACGCGAATATGCTTTTAAGCTGATTATAAATTATAAATTTTAATGCCACGACCGGAAGACCGTCTAGCCATCGATAACGAGCCGAGATATAGTCGTCGATTTCACACGGATAACGCCGGATCCGTGTACGTGATCTTTTTCGAACGGTTGCGCGTCAAACGATCATGGTAATCTTGCGTCACGCGCGATCGATCAGTACGAAAGGAACGTGTTATTTAAGGAGGAAGAAGAATCGAAGCAACAACGGATTAATATTAGAGATGGGGCCGAATTCGATACGTAGATATTTATGAATTCGATACCCAAGTTTCAGTAGCTTATTCATGGATTTTTAATATTCCTCCAAAGTAAAAACGTCTGTTGCATTGTTGTTACACAATACTATGTAGCTGAATTTTACATTGTATAATTTCTCATTTTTAAAAGAAGAAACAGTATTTCATACAAATCATAAGTGTTTATACAAATATATAATAAATTAGAAAATAGCTTCTTTTGACACAGTTTCCTCATAATTCGAGTTTACTTAGAAGTATTATTCGAAAATACTCATCAACATTCCCGCCTAGATTCAAATATGCTTGAAAGTATTATTTAGAATATTTAGAAATTATTCAGAAAGCGTTCGAACTTAACTACTTGTAAGGATACTTGATCCCTAATAAATATAATTTTGATCTCTAATAAATAGAAACGCATCGCCCTCGATAGTCACGACCAAGTATATAGCAGTTGCTTATTTAGACGGACGACTGTAAAGCTGATCCTCATCGTTTCGACTTGTCGGGTCGGTAATTCATCTACCCTCTGGCCGAACTCAGCCGTGGGATGGAGTAACAACCAGGCAGGCTTTGCGGAACGACGGCTTAGGGGTTGAAACGACGCTTAAACGACAGCCATCTGTCGGCCAGACCTCGAAACTCCTGTCAACGACGCGCATCATGTCCCATGGCCGGTAAAGGACAGTCGATCGCCCACGGTTCATGTATCGGTGGGTGGTTAACGGTAGCCGCGCAAGGAATACGCGGATTATGATAACTATCAGCGGCACGTACACACCCGTGGACACACGATACGCTTATCCGACAACTGGTTCGCGGCTTAAATACCTTGCGAACCGCTGCTCTTTTCTCGAGGAGACTTTTTTTCTAACGAAAAGAATTATCCTTAAAAAAAAAGAAAAAAAAATCAAGTTTAAACACTCATAAATTTATGTTCATTTACTTGCACCAATATACGTGCAATAGTTACAAAAAGTATTGGATCATACTATTGTTTTTTTTTTATCAGGCACCACATTTGATTCTCATAGTATTAAATTTTTATAGAGTTCTACTAAATGATAGTAGGAAAATTAATTTATATCCAATCAACTACAGTTGTGTACAAATGTAGTACAATTGTGTGATATATTAAATACAACGATGGATTCGCCGTACTCGGAGGAAATGATGAATAAATACCGTGTCCATGAAAGAGATTTATACACTGGAACGATTTACGAACAACGAGCGTTAGATACTGGGATAAAGGTGTAGACAGTCGAATTGATCAGACCGATTTGCATTCGTACGTTCCGACACGTGCAAGAGAGTTTGCCCATGGTGTTTTTAAAAAGCGTGAGCTAATGAACGTTCCGTACGGAATCTCGGTAAACCGGCAACGGTCTCGGCAGCTTAATGGCGCGCAACGCGGTGTTTCGCGGAAGGAAACCGTCCGACATAGACTTTCGGCTCGGGAACGATTGATATAATCGACAACGGTCGGACAAGGAGGCTCGTTAGAGAGCCGCGAAACAGCGGATTTATTATAACGTCGGACAGCGCGCCGCTACCGAGCCGGCACCGATTTTTCATCCCGTGAACACGGCCTGATTATTTATGAACGTGCAAACGCACGCGGCACAATCGATTTCACGGAGGCAAATTAGCCCGGACTGCCGGCAGATACGGGCATTAAAATAATAACGCTCATCGCATTAATGGGTTATAATAATTAGGGAAATCCTTGCTCGCCCGAGAGGATCGGTCCTCGTTGCCGCGAATCGTTCCTCTTTGCTTTTCCCTTCTCTTCTATTCTCTTCTCTGCTTAAACCGGTGAGTTTAGATACTGTCCTTAGTAAGCGAGGATATTTTTCAATTCCCAGTAGAATACACATTTAACAATTAAACTCGTATTAAGAGGTAAATTAAATATATTTTAACGTGATTTTCTTTTGAAAAATATGATTATAGCTGCGACATATACAAAATCATTTTTTTTATCGCGTAGCTGGCGTTATTATTTTTTTACCTATATTAACTCGTAACTCACGTAGACTTTCAATTTTAATTTAATGGAGGTTATATTTAATCGACAAGTAGAAATAAATTTTTTTCTGTAAAAGCTTCAAGTAATTTTAAAAGATTAATTACATTCTAAAAAAGCCTGCGACGACTCCAATGGTCCACTTCACAATGTTTATAGCCATTTGTAGTCATTTATATATTTATTTATTTTTGTATGATGTTAAAACTTTTATACCATGCTTTATAGTTAACCAATAGTTAATAACTAGTGAGTTTGTCAGTTGCAATTCGAAAATTGAAGTCGCAACACACGAAAATGGCACCTTATCGTTGGCAAACCTCATCATTGCGAGGCCTTTTCAAATTTACGATTGAATTGCGATCTTTCTGGCCTACTGGCTAATGAAAGCCGCAGTTAATTAGAAAGAATCAGGTAATCTCAAGTGTCTAGCCGTTAAATATGCAAATGTCAAGTATTTCACTTGCTTAATGTTCTTGCGAGTCAATATCTGTAACCGGGGGGGTTGATTTCTCGCGTTATTGATTCTCGCCACTTTTGCGGTTATCGTTCCTATGATACAGAGAGAATAAAAGACAAGCGAGATTATATTTCAAAGGTTGAAAAGATTGTGTTACTTATGTTAGTTAATAACACATTGAGCTTATTATTTACGCGTAGAAGTTTCGGCAATGTAAGCGTTGATCTTTACTACTTGTTGGTGTAAAAACCTAGAGAAATTAGCCCGAAGGAAAGACTTTGAAGTAATTAGAATGAAAAATTGCACCGAACGATACGTTACGAGCTGTGATAGGTACTTTTAATGTTTAGGATATGTTTTAATGTTTGTTACAAACAAATTGAATGCTTTTTGTTGCTTGTATTATTCAATGATCTTAGTTTAAATTTGTTACTTCACTTGCATCGCACACTTTACAATATCAAATCAATTAGAATTTTCTATCAAATACTACGAACTAATATTTATCGCCATTAACGTAAGAAGAAAATGCAGCTTTTATTTATGTGATACCAATGCCGCGAAATTATTCTGAAAAATTATAAACTAATAGCTTTGTTATTGGTTCTACTGTCAAAAAAGAACACAAACAGCGTAAAGTAAAGTCTTTCGAAATTCTTTCTGGGATGTAGCCCGATTAATCCAATGGAGCGAAAAATTCGGGGGAAATGACGGCGTTGATAGGAACCGTGGCTGGTGCAATTATCGTAGCGACTGAAGAAGCCAAAGAATCTCAGAATCGCTGAGAGCGGTCGGTCGTTCGCGTACAACCGTAGGCAAGTTAAGAGCCACTTCGCTACGATCTTGCAGGTTTTAGAAAGTTCGAACATTACCGAGCAAGATTAGGGTGAGAAAATTCGCCNAGCCTACTGAGAGTGGTGCTCCAAAATTTTCCCATACTTTCCTACGAAGTTATAAATGTAATATATTAACTCTATGATGATAGATACAAAGTACCTGGCAAGTCACACATTTTCAAACACAAGTTCTACGAATCGAAACGAAGGATGAAATCATCGAGTCAAGATGCTCTCTAGTCTGTCGGCGCGACAACCTAATTCCTAGCCTGCATTTTCCAACTATGTATTTTTCTTGATATCGAGTTCTCGGGATAGACTTCGAATCGAAACGAAGGATGAAATCATCGAGTCAAGATGCTCTCTAGTCTGTCGGCGCGACAACCTAATTCCTAGCCTGCATTTTCCAACTATGTATTTTTCTTGATATCGAGTTCTCGGGATAGACTATTGCGGCGATTAACCCGGGCAAAACGAGCCGATCTGGAATTAATTCCTTGAAACGATCAACAACTTACTCGCAACTAGAAATAGAAATTAACCAACGAAATGATGATCGAATCGCATATCTACGTATTCAGATTTTCATAGCCACGTTTAAAGCAGAACATATTTGCATACTCGTTTGTACACAGAAAACAAGAGAATGGAAATCCGAGTATCTAATTTTTATACATCTCAGAAACAATGTGACCACGAATACGAGCGATTGATAATTGCAAAATGGCTGATAAAAAAAGGATCAAGAGCCGCGGATATGGTGAATTTCGTCGTAAACATAAGGTTACCGGCGACTCTATAATTAACGCGACTAATTGGCAATGCCTTTGGATCAAGTGATGCGTAACACATGTCCTGTGTATATATATGTATAATCGTTCGAAAAACAGAAGGAGAGAGAGAGAAAGACAGAGTCCTCGAAGTGGAGCTTGTACGTACGAAGGATGCGAACGATAATTTCACCGGTGCACAATCTTAGCCATGGTATCGACGTACGCACGTCTCCGTACAGGTGAATTCACTCTGATTACAGATTCAGCCAGCCTGAAAATTACGCGGTTGATCCTCCGTGACGAGCAGTACAGAGAGAGAGAGAGAGAGAGGGGGGGGAGGGCAAGGAGTAGTGGAGACGAACATGTAGAGGGAGAAGGAGATTGATAATACAACGCCGCGTAATTTTACCTATAAGATCAAATTACAGTCGGCGTCGAATTAAAGACCGTTCATTTTCTGCCTGTTTATTCGCGGGGAATTTAGACACGAGGACTCGTAGACTCGTTCTCCAAGCTGTTTTCGCTTTCGAAGGGGAAAGATTCTTACGAAGTACGTGGCCAAACCGAACAATTTACTTCGATTCGCGTCGTGTCTTTAAAGCAACGACTCGAACGAGCGCTGTTTAAAACGAAATTACGGTCCGAGGAGCGAGACCTTGCGCGGCGCGCGATTAACGCGACCACGGCCGGGTCACGCTCAATGCCGCAGCCACGGTTAGCTTTTACTACGGGAGAAATTCACGGGAGTGTACAGCGATTCTCCGAAGAGTTTAGTCGGAACGTCTGAAATGAATTTCTACAGAAACAGTGAATTCTTCATCGCTAAATTACACACGCTGGAGCGTGTATTCGACGCGAAAGAGAAAAGTAACTGCTGAACGATTCGTGGACCGCGCCAAGGCTCCGATTTTATTAATACGGTAATGAGCGTTAAACCGGGAACGGACGCGGCAAATCGAGTCAGCGAACGGACATCAAAAGGCCATCACACGTCGTGGCTCCACGAACGAAGCTCGAAATCCGAAGATACTAATGTCTTCCACCTTCCTCGCAGCATCCTTTCACGAATAGATGTTTTTTGCATAACTTCGCCGTAGGAGCGTTTCCCTCTCGTCGCCGCCATCAGCACCCCCTCCTGAACTCGAAGAGAACTTCCCATGTCCCGCGCCTTACCACCACCCCCTGCCTGAACCACTTTTCCCCTCTCTCCTTTCAAGCCCTTCTTTCTCTCGCTCCATCTTTCGGCCGACCTCTCTTCTACCGACACCTCATCTCCCGGTTTGCCGTTTTTCTCCTACTCTCGATCATTCTCTCTCTCTTTCCTGTAGTAGCAGCAGCAGCAGGCTGCTACGGCGCTGTACACAAGGCTGCGGCTAAGAGCAGAGCGACGTCGCCGACGCCACGCACCCCGACGTCGCCCTGACGCGCTCCACTGACGCTGCGGAGCGGAGATTAATGGCTTCGGACTCTGAAATCCTGGAAAATAAATAGCGAGGGCGCCGGTGGCGAGAGTGAGAGTCCTGCGAAGCAAGATGCGATACCCTCTCTCTCTCTCTCTCTCTCTCTCTCTTCTTTCCACTTCCACGCTCGTTTCTATCTTTCCTCGTTCCCTCACGTTCCCTTTCTCTCTGTTTCTCACCGGTGGTCGACAGAGAAAGGGATGCGGTTGGAAGGGAAGGAGAAGCAAGGGTTGAAGAGGGAGAGAGACGCCAGCTTCCCGAGGGACCTGCCTACCGCTCCACGCTGCCCACCGCCATCGCTGTGTGCTGCTCCTTCTTTGTGAGGCAACCTGAAGGTTGTCGAAGGGCTGACGCGAAAAGCGACCGGCGTAGAAATTTATCTGGCCGGAATGCTTTTGTTGGCCCGCTTCGTGACGAGGAAATTGAAGGCTCTCCCAGGTTCTTTTTCTCCTGTTCTTTTTCTTCTGGTTTTTTTTTCTTTCTCCTTCTCTTTCTTTTTTCGCCGACCAGCCCGAGGATTTATCGGACACCCCAGGATCAACGCTGGTGATACGCTTTTGTTCCGCTGAATCGTTCTTTTCCTCGCGCGATTCGCGAATGCTTCCATGAAAGATAGTACATATACATGCAAGTAAGTTTCGCAAAAGACTATAACATTACAAATTACCACAAACATATATATATCTGAGACTCGTCGACGTAAAGATCGAGATCAAGGCAGAGCCCGAAAGAGAGAGAGAGAGAAAGAGAGAGAGAGATCTGTCATTTTAATCGTTAACAAGAACGTTCGTTGGGGATCCAGCATCTCGTACGACATTAATCGTTCGAAAGTGACGCCTCAAAGACCGACGCAGCAACAACAACCGGATACCTGTTGGATATTCGAAAGCTTAGTGGAATGTGTGAAGATAGCCATTATACAGCAGACTCCGGGGTAAATTATATTAAATACTAAATAACCGGTGGAAGACCACGGTCTAATTGTTGCGTCGTTTGCATAATGCCCGGTCTGTAACCGCTCTCTTCCCTTTGCCTCTCTCCGATGCTATCCTTCCTTCCTCCGTCTCTCTCTCTCTCTCTCTCTCTCTCTCTTCTGTCTTCCGACCGGTACCCTCTTTAATGTGGCTTCTCCGCGTATCTCTTCCTCGCATCCTCCAGCTCATCCTATCCTGCCTTCTTTTCTCCCCTCCTGTTCGACCATGTACTCTCTTCTCTGATTCGTCGCAATATCCACCGAAAGATTAATTGCTAATTCTTGCTACTGCAACCAGTTGCTACTAAGTGCGCACGGTGGTTGTGCAAAGATCAAGGAACCTCGTCCGACGTCAGCCACGTTCACGCGAGATATAAACGCAATAATGAACCTCTGCGGCTTAACACCGTCACAATTGGTAACATTTCTGTGGTGTCACGTAATTTTCGAAACCAGTTCGCTCGAAATATACACAGGAAGATGCTGGTTAAAAAATCAGCTTCTGATCCGAAGATAATTAACATTAACTCTGTGATCGCGGCGTCACGTGATTTCCAATGACAGAATATATATTCTTTTTTAGTTATTACTTTCATTTCAGCTTAAGAATTTTAGAAGTTACTTCTCCTTCGAAACTGAGAAAAATGACAGATGACAAAGTGATGCCGTAGGAAAATTCTATCAGTAATGAGAGAAAGGCAAGTTTCGAAACTCAACGTCGTCGAAAATCAGTGGTCAGAACCTCTTTCGCGAAAAGGTCGTTCGTCTTCCATCTCATTTGAGCCGGCTGCCCTCTCTCATCGTTCTCCCTCCGTCATCGTCTAGCCACGTTTGCACGGTAGCCATTTGCGAGATTACAACGAGCGGCGCTCGCTAGGGCGCTCATTAACGAGCGAACGAAAGAAGAGATTATCAACCGACTAAGCGTAACTAACAACAACGCGCCGTCCAATTTGAGAAACGGCTAATTATACGGCCGCGGAACGACCGTTGCGCTCTGACGTTGTTGCCGCGCGCTACTTTTTCGCGACCACCGCGACTAATTACTCGAAACGACTTCGATCGCCACCGTTGTGACACCATTGCGAGCGTGAGATTAATCGCGATACCAGCCACCGCGGAATGAATTGCACTCGCGTACACCTCCCTCTCCCTCTAATCGAGAACGCCAAAAAAAACGAACCTAAACCTCGATAACGAGAACGAGGCACGAAAAAGAAAAAGAAGAAAAGGAATTCAAAAAAAAAAAAGAATGAAAGAAGAAGACGAACGAGGAGAAAAAGAACAAAAAAAAAAGACATGAGAAATCCGGTGTCCTGAAATAATAAAGCCGACCCGGTCCCCTGTGTTAATTTATTATTCAATTCGTAGGAGACGCTCCCTTCCCAAGGTTCCCCCTCCAAATCTCCGCGCAATATCCGTGTATATAGGCCGAAAACATCCGGCCGAGATTGCGAACCAAGATCCTCGGACGACGATATTCGCCGCGTTACATTCCTGGACGATGATTTTCGTGCCTGCACATGGCGAACTCGTAGCTAGGGTCTTCAGGAGACGGAGAACATGGGGAACTTCGTTCACGGGGTAGGACGAGGCAGAGAGGGGAAAGGGGGGCTAGATTTGATTCGTAGGGGGATAGAACATATCGGGTATGGTGTCTGCCTCGACAGACACAGGGGAGGGGGGAGGTGAAGAGGAGATGGCGGCGTGCAACACCGTACCAAAGCAATATCCATAGGAACACCCCGTGTCAGAGGGAGAGATGCAGAGACGTGCAATCAATCACGAGGGACCCTGCTGCCACGTTCGTGGCCCTCGTATCAAACGTAACGCACGGTAAACATTTTTAACTTTGCCACGTTATTAATATTCGTTGCGCCCCGGGATCCTCTCCCGCCGCCCCTCTGTCTCTCTGTTTTCCCGTTCCCCTGTCCGTGGCCCTCGTTTTGCCCTCTGTCCTTTCTTTTTTCTCTCTTTCCTCGGAATTTGCGCTCCGCGTTTTTGTTAATCAATTTGCCGCCGTTTGCGAAACTCCGTTCGTTGCAAGAAAGACTGTCAAAGTCTACGCGGCTTTCGTGCCAATTAAGAATAAAGTATCGTTTCGACATTGTTGAGGAATCTTTGACCGAAGCAATATGAACGCAATATGGAACTCTTATCAATTTTTATAAAGGTCGGCATGAGTTTTAAATTACGATGAACTATTATACAGTGTTTTAGACAAGACAAAACTAATATCCCTCAAATATTCCAAATTTCTAATTCTTTTATAGTACCTAAAATATACCTACGTTTTAAGACACTTAAGTACAGTTTCTACTTATGCTACAATAATTTTTCCTATCTAGAATCGAAACTTTTTTGGTTAGAATATTTTTATTTTTTGCACGTGAAACTTTTTATTTCAAAATATACAAGAGATGAAAAGACCACGATCGATTATAATTTTCGCAAAGTGCGTTTGAGGATGCGTTTCTGAATTACGCGACCACACTCGCTGGAATCGCATTAGACGTAATGCGCGGGAAATGTTTTTTTGACTCGGCCGCGATATTAATATTAGTTAGCGGTCTCCCAATCCAGCCGCGCCTTCATATTAACCACATTTTTTTCTTTTAATCTTTTTTTCTCTTCTTTATTTTTTCCATTTTTTTTTCCTTTTTTTTTCTTTTTTTTTTTTATTTCGTTATATAAACGTACATTCCAAATACTGAACGCATTAATGGAAATTGATAATCAGCCAGCCGTTAACGTTGCCAAGCAAGTAACGATTATTTATTCGTAACGATTCGCGGCTGCGTGATACGCCAAGGGGTGAAAATCGCGATCCACCGAGCCGATTAAAACTTTCCTCTGCCACGCTGCTCGTACGTTCTACACGTACCTTTGCCGGAACACGTTGAATTCTCTCCGCCTGATATATCAGCCGCGAGTAAAATTAGAATTTTTCTAACGACCGACAAGAAACACTTGATTACTTAATACCTGAAGGCAGCTCTGTACTTATTGTCGACTTTCGACAATATGTACAAGATATCAGTTGACGATTAACTTAGGCTAGATTGCTAAATTCAAAAATGTTCGAATCGCAATAAATAAATAAATTACGAATGTATAATATAAAATTTGTTTCACGTTTTGAATATTATAATCCTTAATAATTACTAGTGATACAAAACATCTTTTTCGTAAAGAATACACGATGTACTTGAAGACCAGTTCTACAGACAACAGATACACACTCGTTTAATTAATCAACAACAGCGTATAAAGATTAAATTCTTTATTTTGAATATTTCCTATCCTTCTACATATTACACGTACAATATCTATCGTTATGCTTAATACTTTCTACCTACAAAAATTTTCCATTTTCCAAATTACATTCTTAAAAATATTTCCACAAAAATCTGTAGTCTAGTTACAAGCAGTGTAATAAGTTTCATCTTCACTCAACGGTATTTGGTCAATGTTCTCAAGCGCACGAACCAATACCCTTCTCCTATACCATAATTATTAGACGCGCTGGAAGTTGCAGGGTCCGACGAAATGTCAGATACAAATATCGCCTCAGCACGAGCCCTCGTGTTATCGTTCTATATTGATGCGTACACCATACCGATCATTCTGCAACCCCCGTTTCTTTCCCTCTGTTCCTTGCGCGGAGGAAACTCATACCACCATTAAGTCCAACTACATCCACTTACGTGTATGTATGTGTGTGTGTGTGTGTACGACGGTAGAATCTTTTTCTCATTCCCCATAACGTGACGTAACGTAGTAGTACGCCTACTAACAAATCGTTCGACGATTCACCATGGAAAAATCTTGCGTAACAACCCGGAAGTTGGACCAGTTGGCAAAGTTCGAGACGACCAATTCGAAGCTAATTAACGAAATATCATAGCGAACACGCGAAGATAGAACGACCGAGTAACGCGATATTTTCTCTTGCAGAGCAGAACACGGCCCGGCTTCGACGACGAATTTTGGCAGCAGAGCCACCTCCTAGCAGAGTTCCCGAAATCTCCTTCAATTACGGCCACCGGAGCACCAAGGAGAGCGCTTGTAACTGTCGAGAGCGTTTAACAAGGGCCACGTGTGTAAGACAATTCTCGATGGTTGTTACGGTTCGGGTTGCAGCGACGTTGCAGCGAGGAACGACAAACAACAGAATTCAGACTGCCGCTGTTTCTGCCCACGCAACGGGCAACAAACGTCAGAACCATAATCCGGGTGAAATTAAAGCAATGGGATTAACAGTGTCAGGGAAATATGCGAACGATGTCGCGATGACACGGTGTAACGGGGAAGAGAACGGAGCTCGATCTTTCGAACGAATTAAAAATTCATTATCGGGACCCCGGTTCTCGGTATCAGACCTGGTTGCCGAAAATTGATGGCCGATCGTATCGAGACGTAACAGGTGTATAGAAACTTCCTTGTTGCTTTCTGGAACTTTGATGGATGTTGTACTTTGACGTGCATTACCACTCGAAACTCTTAGGACACTTCATCGTTACTCGTGCCAATGTGTTTTATAATAATACAATAATATTTATACTTTACAGATTCTTCTCCGGAAATATATACACTCGGAAGTTTGGAGCTCCTTCTTCTTTTAGACGAAAGAAACGAATTTCTTCGAACATTTTTTAATAATAAATTCAACTCCTAAATACAATTAATTACAGTTATGATATACTTAAACATATTAATGTCGCAGATAAAATATTTATTTACTTGGGAAGTGATTATTTCTTTTGAAATCCTTCTAAACTTTTGACTAAGTACTTATCCTAAACAAGAAGTAAGATTTTTAAGCACGAGTGTTTATCTTATCTGAAACGATTTAAAAACGATTTCTAATTCGGATGTGAGTAAACGTACGAATCAGACTATTTGTCGGTCGTAATTCGTAATACGCGTCTGCGAATGTAGAAAATCATAATGTACCTATCCGGTAATCGGGACGCATAAATCATCGTTGACAAGAAAATTATACCAAAATGTTAGGAGAACCGGCGAGGAGTGTTTGCGAATAGAACGACTAATCGCGTTCGTCTTTCACAGAAAGGAAACCCGCAAAGAGGGAGTCTTGTCGCCCCTTTTGACATGAAACTTGAAAGCGACGAAACGAGAGGAAAGCAAGCAAGCGAGCAGTCGTCAAAGTGAACACACGCCAGTTGCGCGAGATCTCGCCAAAGGGTGATTAATGTACGCGGAAGAGGGAGAGGAAGAAAAAGAAGAATAAGAGGCAGATGGGCACACAAGGAGAGAAAAGAAAAAGCACAAACGAGAGGAGGAAGACGAGGTGGATTCGGCCGCTGTCAGCCGGAACACGAGATATCGTCCCAGAAAATATTCTTTTTAATCCAGCCATAAATCCGACGTACCGAAAATTCGCCGCCGGTGGACGAGAGGTATTAAATATTAACTACGTGGCCGATTATGTAATTAAAAGGGTATTCGTAATAATTGGGAGGACGGGCTTAACGAGCTTTCTAAAATTTCCGAAGATAATTGCGCGTGCAGCGCGTGATTATCGGTGGTTCGCTAATTACGGGCTAACGCGCATCGTTTCTCTTTTCCAGCTATTACGCCCGAAGTTGCCGCGGAAACCTGGGCGCGCAGCCGATTTGCCAGAACGATTCCGCCAGGATCCAGCAACTTCCTTATCGGACTTTTCGATTTTCTCCACCCTGAAGCGCAGTCCGCGATCCGGCGACTTTCGGCCCTTGCTGTAAAAGTCTTATGTCGACATCAGAGGATGTCGAGTCGAGTATCTTATCTGCTCTTCGAAAATTTCGTGGTTTTTATATTCCTACGATTATTGTAATTAGAACTGAGAGATTTTCTGGAAAAAGAATTCATAAGAGAGAAGTGGTAAATTAAGTAAGTTACAAGGGACATTTCAGTTTTAATTTGAATTAAGCTTGAATTTACTTCTTTAACTCAAAGAACTTACAGAACAATTTTCAAAACGCTTCTGAATTATCACGTTAAATATGCTACCTCATTTAAAGTGCTTTATCCATTGTACTCGTTCTTTTATGTTCGAAATTTGAAATTTTCCGTGTTTCTATATTTTACACGTAAAGTTGTATTATATAAAATAATGATGAATATTTAATGAAAGCACAAATTTCATTAGCTACAAGCTTATTAGCTGACATAGTTGACAAGTTCATCTAGATGCTGGGAATCTGTTCGAAAGGAATAGATGCTCATTTAGCATTTTAGACTGTCAAATACAAAATATATCGAACAACGTATACATATCTCGAGACAGTTCACATATAATTATGTAATTAGATGACACACATTGGAACATTTTCTACGGTGGGATTGAGTTATAATTTGACGGCCTCTCGAAACCATTTATGCAGTCATTAAGGCATCATTAATCTTGCTCTCCGTTATGTGCGACAACGGAATCATTGTTGGAACAGGTGTTACTTCCGAGGAGGCTTGGATCATTAGGCAAGTGAATGGAATCGGTTCACCGCGGAATAAAAGAATCAACGCCAGAAATCACAGCGAAGAAACAGAAAAGGACCGTGACATTTTTGGTGACGGCAATTAGCAAAATTGTACTTGAACGCGAGGTCTTGTCTAATTTCAACGAAGAAAAATTGGAAAACAACTGGTAGTTCCTACTTTGATGTAAGATAAAACATTTGCGTCTTTACAGGTAGCGTAGTAATTAGAAATTGGATTGTACGTACAATTCATCTATTAATCTAATTTACAAGAGTATAAGAGAAATCTAAGTAATTTGTCAAGCATACATAATACATTGTATAACACTGTACATTCTAACTCTGTTACTACTTAAAAAGAAATTTTTATGTAACGGACAGGAATATGAAATAAAATGTGTTAATAATGATTTCTCTTCATTTTATCTTCAAATTTAAGAAATCTTTTAACGATAGGAAAACATGACTGGCTCGGAAATGATTATGTAGGAAAATATAGCGTGTGGTGCAAAGCAATTATTAACATTATTTATAAGTCGATAATGTTACATATTTACTGATCATTCCTTTCGAGCAAAAATCACGTTTTGTTAATTCTCAATAGAACTTGCCGACTTCTAATGAAAATTATTCCTGAAAGTAAGCGATCGTTACAGCGTTAATATTTATTTCCTATTGAAAGTTATGTTTTGTAAATATTTAAGTGTAAAAGCATAAATTATTTTCTAAATTGTTCATTACGATTTCATCACACGGTTAAAGTGTTAACCATACCAAGCTTTGAAAAATAAACCGAATAAATTCAATATTCGAAAGTCTCGCCGATGCTACGTTTCTAGATTATTTGACCTAACAAAGAAATACTGACCTAGCTCAACAGCTCTACGAAGCAATCATCCATCATCTTTTCCGCCTCGATCATGTCTTCTTTCGGATGATTCGATTCCCCAAACATAATAAAGCCGAGAGCATTGTTCGCGGATTCAGTTGAAATAAAAGGAACGACCCGGTCGACAAAGAAGAAACATCGAAAATATTCGGTCGTGGAACGTAAACGGCTGCCATTTATCAGCCAGACGACTCAATGTCTCATGGGCGTCTCCGCGTTGCTTGTTCCATCGCACTTGGCTCGAAGAATCCACAGATGCACGATAAGCCGAATCAAAAGGCAAGTAAAAGTCCTCCGCGAGTCGCCGATCGGCATGAACGGATGAATGACGTTGCAACGAAACAATCGTGAAGTATGCGTTTTAAGAGACACGATAAGTCTCGATAATTCGAATCTTAAAAGAAGGGTTAAAGATCTTCGAATTATAGTAGATTTATAGGACTTTGTCTTTGCACGACTTGTAACAGTCATGAAGTCTTCTTCTGATTTTCCAATTAGAAGTAATTTTTTTTTCAATAACTCTTGCAGAGAAATTTTCAAAGGAAACTATTATTATAATTTCGAGAAGGGTGAGAAAACAAAGAGAAAGAATCTTTCACAACAATCTGCCCTTGTGGTCGAAACGATTACATGCAAAATAAATGTATAATACTTGAAGAAGGTGAATTCAAGAGTAAATATCTATGTTTGACAGAACTAATCATCATTTGGAGTATAATGTTACAGAAATGGAAAATAGAAATAGCAAAGATTGATAACCAAGTTTTATTCAACTTATTCATTAAACGTATGTTCTATAGTTTTTAATGATAGTATGATTGAAACATCGCGCGGGCAATTTCGAGTGTTCCGATGCGGAAAACGGTGAGATTGCGATCGACGGGGCTAGATTTGGCTTATTATAGTGATCCTGATACAACTAGATAGATCTCGAATTGCAAGTTGTAATTAATAGTAATGGCAAATTATACGTTAGACACGTGTAATATGTAATTTCGCGGAATATGAACGGTTCTTGTAATCGTTCGAGATCTAAAGGTCAATGGGTAATGATGCAGCGAGTTAATAAATATGATGGTTAATAAGCACCGGCAACGTCTACTGAAAAAAAACCAAAGATGTATCGTAATTGTATTATGTTTTCATTTCTATAACGTTTCGATGATTTGATAAAGACGTCCTCCAGACATTAATTTCTCTCCTGGCGTGTACAAAAATCGAAATTCCTACGTGTAAAAAGTGTAAACAGCTTTTACAAATAAAATAGTTAAATAAGTACTGGCAGTGTCGTTTAGCTAAGAGCGTTTCACGATTATATTACAATTTCATATCTACAACGTATGAATGTCCTCGTGGAAATTAATTTCTCTCGTGATTTATGCAATAAATTATATTATAAAAATCGAAATTTAAACCAGATTTTCTTAAACTATAAATACATCAAATATTAAATTATCAATGAGACAACTCGACGATAGTTCGATGTGATACCGAGAGAAATAAGCAAAAATGTGATACGCGTAATAAGTCACTACATGGTAAAAGAAAAAAAAAAAAGAAAAAGCCGTTGCACCTGCGTTGAAATTTATGCGTCGCGTACAAGTCACGCGTATCGTTTCGCGTAACAAATTACATGCATACTTGATGGAATGAGATATTTATTCGAGATGGCCGGAACCATAACGAACAGTGCGAGCCACATATTCACACAATACACAGTTTGCTTCATTTCATCTAATAATTAACACTAGCCTAATAACTAACACCGCGCTTTAGGCTCTAACAACCAGGCGAATTAATTTAAACGAACGCTTAAGCTTCTCGCACCCTATCATCCATCGTAGCTTCAATTTATTTGTAGATATTCAATCTGCACGAGATCGAGCCGGCCGATCTCAAAATTTCGCGCCGCCAAATGCCGTTTCTCGCTTCACGTATTCCCCGGCTCGAAATGAAATCGCGTGAATCCACTTAATTTTCTTCGTAATAACAATAATTTAAATATGATTATATTAAAGATAGTGCAAGCTGAACATAAAAACTTCTGAGATACAGAGCATTCCTTTTAAAATATATATCGAATGCCCAAAGTAGAGATGTATCTAATAATTAAATTCTTAATCAGTTAATTGCAGTCACGAAGCTAAAATTTAATAAAGGCAAACTAGCTTTCGCAATCATGTTTTAATCATCGTCAACTGAAACACAGCTAAATCCCCAAATAAATTTCTAAATAAAGACGAATCAGCTTTCACGCTGTTTGTTCTAATCGTTGCAAACTGTAATGTGATTTATTTCCAAGGAAAACGGAGCGATTTATAAATGAAATCTTGAAATAATAATTAATATCCAATTTCCAGGTGAATCTCTAAACAAGTAAAAATTTTTAAAGAATCTAAGGAACTGCCAATCTAAATGACGAGTTCTGATCTTTTCTAGTTAACAGATTGATACCTCTCTACTTTACAGAAATTATAAATCTTATTCTATTTCACGTAGATTATAAATCTTATTTCTGCATAGTCTGATACGTCTCTACTTCGAGGATCCATAGAGAATGACTTGACATGAACACGCGTTTTCCCGTTTTCTTCTTTCTTTCGTTTTGCCGTTATGCGAAACGCATTTCACGAATCTTTCGAGAACGGAATGGCGGAACGTTCGCAGGTCTGTTTTCCGGAGCAAAGAAGAACCGGCATTGTTCCAGTACCAGAGCACACACGTGTCGTGGTGTGCTTTCCTTCGAAACTGGAGCAATTTATGGCCACCAAAATCCGTCGCAATATTCGACCCACGACGTTCCCAACATCTGGCTTTTTTCTTGCCGACCTGGCTACCACGATGCCAAGCGTCTTTGTGAACAGAAGTTTCGAGTATGCTCAACGAGAAAATGAGAATTTATGTGTCGGGCTATTGAGAACAATTACTGACTTTTCGTTGTAAACACGTTGCAAGCGAACAGAACTGGAGGCACATTTTACTTACGCCTAACTGGAAGTATGGTACCACCTTAGGAAAATTAGAACCATTCGATTGTTCTGAAGATCGAGAATAATTTCGTAGAATGGAAACATGGAAATATATTTTCTGTGGAAGGAGTAAAATGAACAGAATATTTGATACACCAAAAAGATAGAATTCCTTATCAAGATCTCGGTTCGTCTTACTCTTTTGTATTCTCTTTCTTTTCTAACTTTAACTAATGCAAAATATCAATTTCTATCCAATTGTAATGTACGCAAGTCACCGTGATAATTAGACTTAGCTGATTTTTGGCTATTTATATCTTAAAATGCAAATTATATGAAGATCAAATAAAAAATCGGTATCTACATATCTCAAAATCCAAATTTTGGAAATATCCGAAGTTTTATAAATTTTATTCACAAAATAGTGTTCAACTGAGATTCAGCTTCTTTTAATTACATTTCCAAGAATATCCGCGATCTAGTAACAATCCAATAAAATTCAGTAAGCCCATAGAACTCACTTTCCCGTCGCTACGTTCACAAATCGGCTTCCAGGTCGGAAACGGATCGAATCGATTGACACAAAGAGAACAAAGGCATGAAAATTGCGTGGCATGCAGAAAGTACTCACCGATTTCACCGACAATGACTCGGACAGGGCGGAAAGACCAATCGCGTGACGACCAAGCTGCTTCCTCGTCCGTCGTGAGATGCAAACTGACTGCTTGATCGCACCATGGCCGTGTTTCTAAGCTAATTCACAAAAACTTTTGCTCGAACAATTTCTCGAACGCGGTCAAACAATATTTTGGAACATTGAGGCGACAACGAAATACGTAATATGTTTCAGAGAAGAAAATCATCTTAAGATCGAGCGATGAACAACTTGGGTCTTTGATGTGCGTGAAAAGTTCATTGTCGCGATTAGTGAAAGACTGTGAATTATGGGAAAACTGAGGAATTTTTTGATCATAATAAAATTTCTGGATTTGATTTATCGTATCTAATTTATATGAAAGTTGTGAAACTTTTAATGTATACCATTTGGAGTAGAGATAATGAACCACATTGATAAAAATAATGCANTGAATTATGGGAAAACTGAGGAATTTTTTGATCATAATAAAATTTCTGGATTTGATTTATCGTATCTAATTTATATGAAAGTTGTGAAACTTTTAATGTATACCATTTGGAGTAGAGATAATGAACCATATTGATAAAAATAATGGAGTCACTGATACAATGACTAAATAAAAAATATCTACATTGTTTATAATTGATTTGTAATAGTAAATGATTTCATCTAATACATGTGTATTCCATTTATACTCTATGAGTATGGATCTATGTTATCAATCTCGAATCATCATCAAAGATTTTGCTCAGAATGCCCAAATTGAATTATGCTCGTCTCAACGATTTCTTAAATTTTTAAAACAAATCACATTACGAGCTCTAAAAATTATGCTACTCAAGATATAATAAAAATTTACATTATCCAAAATTATCTGGCAATTATCAGGAGGAAACAATCTTACCTTAGCAGGTCCAACATGTCCATCGTGCGCGCTGCTCTCAGTACCGCGGTTCCAAGGTGCCGTTTCGATCGGCGAAAAATCGTCCGATCTCGTGTCTTCGAATCGCCAAAAAAAGACAGTGTTCTATCGAGGGGAGTGTCGCGAATCGAGGGACATCCTCGGGAGATAAGGGATCAAACCGAAGGCACGGAAAACGTTTCGTTAAAGCGTTGTAAAAAAATCGATCGGTCGCATTCACGGTTCGGTCGCAAAGGTGGCAGCACCTCACCACGCGATCTCCCGTGGCGGCGGGGGCATGCATCGATGGCCGCGTTTTTGTTTTTCCGTTCCTTTTTTTCTACTCTCTTTCTGTTTCTCTCTCTCTCTCTCTCTCTCTCCTCCTCCAGCTTTCTCATTCACTCTCTCTCACACACTCTCTCTCTCTCTCTCTCGTTCGTTTCTCTATTCTCTCGTAGTTGGCAGATTAGGCTAATGCGATGGATTCTCTCTCTCTCTCTCTCTCCTCCTCCAGCTTTCTCATTCACTCTCTCTCACACACTCTCTCTCTCTCTCTCTCGTTCGTTTCTCTATTCTCTCGTAGTTGGCAGATTAGGCTAATGCGATGGACCAGATGAGATATGGGCCAGCGAATCGGAGTACAGTGTCGGCACAGCAGGGGCGTGACTGTACCCTGGAAACGGCTGTGCCCTGGGCCACAGTCACGACGTGAACTAAGTGCTGGGTGGAGCCCCGTCTAGGCACTACCTACTCGATGGAACCATCATCCTCTCCCTCGAATGTCACGGGGCAACCTAATGGCTGCCAGCCACCTCGAAAACGGCGCCAGTTTTGAAATCGTCTCGCCGTCAACTTCGCTACGAACTTCGCTCCGGTCTTCCGTCATTTTGGCGAACCTCCCGTTTGGTACGGGCCACCGTACGTTGCTTCTCGGCTGTAGT